>CAVNYN010286327.1:0-23082 GCA_963692815.1 Nyctanthes arbor-tristis | reverse complement strand
AGAGTTCGGGTTGAAAAGATCATCTGTGATGCGTTTAAAGAGAGTGGGGACCTTTACGCAGAGTCCAAGAAGTTTGGGGACGTGCTTAAATGAAGAAAAGACTGAAAAGGACCATTACCGCAAGAAAAAGCCAAAGCAGGGACCGAACTGCACGCCACGAAAGAAGGCCGCTGCCGCGGCCACCCGCGGGCTTACGTAAGTTTCTGTTGGCCGCGGCGCCGCGGCCACCCGCGGCCCGTATCGGAACACGCCGTTTACGCGTTTTCGGACCCTTTTTGACACATTCTAGGGTTCTAAGGCCTCGCCAACTATAAAAGAACGAAAACCCTTCGGTAAAAGGGAGATTCATCATAAGAAACTCATTCTTGAGGCTAGAAGATTGGAGCAGGGGTTGAAGCCGAGGTTCGCGTGAAGATTGAAGAGCGGAGTTCTTCGTTTGGTGCAAACGTTTCCTTCGTTATTCTTCATCTTTTCTTTACTAGAATTTGGTCATGTATTCAAACCCTATGAATGCTTTTGTTATGAATTCATTTATCATGCGTAACTAATTTTCCTCGTTGAGACAATCAATGAAGCAATAGACATGTTTTAATTGTGTTAATCCCATCCATGACTCTAATTGTTATTGCGTGCTTATTTTCTATTGTGAGTAATTCCCTGATCAACTTGTAATTGCATTAGTGAATTCGTGAGGAAACCTAGAGATAAGTCACCAATTTAGCACTTCAATAGGAAACATAAATTGCATAGAAGATAGAGATATACTTTTATGATATGTGTGACCACAAAAATGGTTTCTTGTTAATTAATACACTCAACTAGGTTGGAATTCACATAAAGATATAGTGGGTTTACTTGGTTGGGTAGATTTGAATTTGCTCGAGAGAGGTTTTCAATTAAACTTGTGAAACTGGTTGTGAGCACGTGATGATGAATTGTCATGAGTGGGATTACATAATTAGACCGCCTGTTTATTGTGGATTCGTGAGTCTCAACACTTTCATTCATATATTTTCTAGTCCATAAATTTGAGTTCCTTCTTAGATTAAAATAGATAGAGCATTTAATTATTAGTTTAAATAACCTCATTATTCCTTTGCAAACTCTTAATTTCTTTATTCAATTGGTGTGAAATTGACTCAAGTGAAATAGGTGACAACTTTTCATGTGAGATCGACATTCGGGACTCATCTAGTCCTATACTACTTGAATGATATTGTGCACTTGCGATTTCGCCTATCAATATAACCAGAGAAAACCCAGTTAATATCTCTCTATGGGAGACATCTTACAGCTTGTCAAATGACAATATGATTACAGCTGTGGGGTGTGATGATATTGCCTTTTTTAAAGGAGGGACGAATTCAAGTGACTTCACCACTTTATCTTATGCAATGTGTTCAGAACACAGGCAATTGCATAATGGATCTTGTTCTGGAATTGGTTGTTGGACCACAACCTCCCCAGGAGGACTTAAGTGGTTCACTATTGAGATGGACACCGGTATTAACGACACTGAGGTCAGGTCTTTCGACCCATGTGGTTATTCATTTATCAGAGAGCAGTATAGCTATGCCTTTCAGACCTTGGATATCTCCAGTCCAAATTTCATCAGCAGGGTTACTGAAACAGCACCATTGGAGCTGGACTGGGCGATGGGCGACCAGGCTTACAGTCAAGCTATGAACTTCATTGGTTATACATGTCACGGGAACAGTACCTGTGTTGATTCTGATACTGGTATAGGAGGATACTGGTGCAAATGCACCACTGGATACTACAGAAATCCATATCTCGCACCAGGTTGCAAAGGTTGGTTAGTTAAATTGAACATGAATTATCAAGACCAATTCATATATTTAATCTGGCTCATCCATGGCTTTTCTAAGCTTTGTTTGCTTTTCCAGATGTCGATGAATGTCTTGATAGACCCTACCATGGGATCTGTGTTAATACTCCTGGCAATTATAGCTGCCATTGCCAAGAAGGCTACCATGGGGATGGCACGAGAAATGGTTCAGGATGCATTCGGCAGCATTCTAATAAACCGTTGATGTTAAGAGGTTAAAAACTATCATTACCCCTGCATGTTTATTTGTCTCAACGCTTTGCATCTAGTGTTCAATAGATTTAGTAAACAAGAATTCCAGAGATGACTATCTACTTCAAATGCACAAGCAATATCCCACTTGATTGTTCTTCTATGTATATCAATATATCTATGCAGCTTTGGGTGCAAGCACTGGACTGTTATTACTGCTAGAAGTTAGCTTTTGGCTATACAGAGTAGTAAAGAAGAGGAACAAACACAAGCGCAAACAGAGATTTTTCAAAAGGAATGGCGGTCTATTACCACAACAACTCAAAAGTAACGAATGTCTTGTAGAAAAAACGAGCATTTTCACAGCCAAAGAGTTGTTAAAGGCAACTGATCAGTTCAATCGAAGTAGAATACTTGGGCAAGGACGTCAAGGTACGGTGTATAAAGGAATGTTGTCTGATGGAAGAGTTGTAGCAGTAAAAAGGTCCATGCTGTTAAATGAAAATCAACTTCAGCAGTTTATAAATGAGGTTGTGATCCTTTCTCAGATCAACCACAGAAATGTCGTCAAGCTACTTGGATGTTGCTTGGAAACAGAAGTCACGCTACTCGTTTACGAATTTATCCCCAATAGGACCCTCTTCGGTCACATACATGAAGAGAGTGATGAGTTTACCATGGCTTGGGATATGCGTTTAAGAATAACAAAAGACATAGCAGGAGCTCTTGCCTATCTTCATTACAAAACTTCAATTCCAATTTATCATAGGGATATCAAATCGAGCAACATCCTATTAGTTGAAAACTATAAAGCAAAAATATCAGATTTTGGAACTTCAAGATCAGTTTCTGTTGATAAAACTCATCTCACCACCATAGTGACAGGGACATTTGGTTATTTAGATCCAGAATACTTCCAATCAAGTCAATTTATAGATAAAAGTGATGTCTACAGCTTTGTTGTTGTTCTTGTTGAACTCTTGACAAGCCAAAAGACGACGCTCTTCCGATCTTCCACAGAAAAAAGTTTAGCTACTCGTTTTCTTATATCCATGGAACGAAATTGCCTCAACAAAATCCTTGATCCTAAAATTTCTGATCAGAGTAATGAAGTACAGATCATTTCTGTAGCTAACCTGGCATGCCGCTGCCTAAATCTAAATGGGAGAAAAAGGCCAACAATGAAAGAAGTTGCCGTGGACTTGGAGAATATTAGCCAATCTCAGAGGCCAGTCGCCATCCACAGAAATCTGCAAGAAATTAGCAACGAAGTAGGAGCTTCAAGCATGCTTTCAGACATCGACTCCACATGGACTATTACTGATTATACCAACACTTTTCCATCAGAAACAGACACCGATCCCATGTTATACAACACAATTTGAGATGACAAAGAAATGCCATACTAGATCCAAAATCTTCTCCAACACTGATTATCATAACAAAATGTAATATACAAAAAAAGAAGACTTTGCGGGAAGTATATTCTATAATCAATGACCAAAAAGTGGGCTTTTGTTCAGTGTAATGGGTTTTATGTATGCAACACAATGGGACATAACCACACGGGCTTCATTTTGAACAAACTTGAACTCTCTCTAATCATCATTGTCTGCCGTGTTATTTTCATTATTTTCTGCAGATGATTCTTAGACTTCTTCTTCTTCAGATTCTGCCGGTCTCTTGTTGCCAGATAGAAACTCTAGAGCACTCACTACATCGCCTATGAAAGGCCGCGTTGTTGCTTCCTCTTGGAGACACATAGCTGCTACTGCAAGAGCTTGCGAGAGGGCCTTTTCTGGGTAGTCCCCCTCGAGCAACGGATCTGCCATTAAGTGGAACTTTTTCTTGTCTTTGAACAAAGGTTGTGCCTGCCAATTTTTTATGAAAATATAGAGAAAATTGCCTCTGCTTTCATTGTACTAATTGCATTTTTCTTGTGGAGGAGATCTAGAGTTTAGTTAACTTACCCAAGTAATTAAGTTTTGCTCTTCACTTGGTCTTGAAGTGTCAATGACTCTTCGACCTGTAATGAGCTCCAAAAACACGACCCCAAAGCTGTAAACGTCTGATTTTGTAGTCAACTGACCTGTGGCCGCGTACTCAGGTGCACAATAACCATAAGTTCCCATTACCCTGGTGGAAACATGTGTATCGTCACCAATAGGACCTAACCTGGCAAGGCCAAAATCAGAAAGCCTCGGGTTGAAGTTCTCATCTAAAAGTATGTTGGACGCTTTAAAATCTCTATAAATCACTGGAGGATTAGCTGTCTCGTGTAAATATTCAAGTCCCTTCGCTGCTCCTCCTGCAATTTTTATCCTCGTGTTCCAATCAAGAGGCTTTCTGTCTGGACTTAAATCTGGAAACGGGTAGAATGAACATCAGTATCATCTTTAACGCGACTTTGTAAATAGTATGTATCTTTTAGACGTACTTAGTAGATGATCCTCGAGTGAACCGTTTTGCATGAACTCATAAACTAATATTCGTTGGTCACCATCAGAACAATATCCTATTAAATTAACAAGGTTAGGATGATGAAGAAGACTCAAAATCAAAACTTCCACAAGAAATTCTCGATTTCCTTGGAAGCCATTCCTGTCAAGTTGCTTCACAGCAACATCCTGAGAGGCATGAACAAACACGAGAAATGAAAAAGGCTAAAAAAAAAAAAAATCAGCTTTTCATATGGTATTTTCAATGATAGTGAAGATTGCAAAGTGCAAATAAAAAATGAGAAGGAAGGATAGTCGAATTTACTATATTTTTGCTTTCGAGATGACCTCTGTACACCCTTCCAAAACCACCTTCACCTACCAAACTCTCAGGATTAAATTCTTGAGTAGCAGCACTCAACTCCTGAAACCCGAAAGCTTCAGCAGAAATATTCCCCTTTCCGAGCTTTTCTATTTCTTCGGTTATATACCTTCGCCTGCTGCCATCTGCATTTTACATGATCAATCAATTTTATATATCTCTCAAAGTTGAACTAAGTTTCTGTTAAAACAGAAGAATCCCAAATTCAAGATGAAGAATCTCAAGCCTGTCTAACAAATGCCAGCATACATCAGACACAAGGACGCGAAATGCAAACGTCCCAGGAAATGAAAGATGATTCATTCATTGTTCAGGTTAAAAATTGAAATTGTTACCTGATTTATAGGAAATATTGGCAAATGAGGCAAATGATTTATTGTCCTTGAAATCGTTTACGCTCTTTTTCGATGATGTCTTCTCGATTTTCTCTTGTGGCATGCAACAGGAAAAACAACTCATGGTGCCTGATTTCCCCTGTGCTATCTATCTCTCACCTCAACCATTATAGATAACAGAAATTTCCAAAAAATATTTGAAATTTTCTGTTATGTGTGTTCATGGAAATTGTAGAATTTCGACTCTGAATCTCACGGCAAGGCGAGGGAAAAACCTTAGCCTGCGAAAAAGAGAGTCAATTTCTGGTCTTTGGAGAAAGTAATTAGAAGAAATCCACAAGATTATTTTCTGTCTCTTCGAACCAAATGTGTTTTAGCACAAATTTGACGCTGCCAGATTTTCTAAATTTAGTACATGGTCATCATCCTGTTAACAACTGTTCCCGTTGACACAGGATGATAATCATTGGCCACAAATTGTATTACTGATTATTTGTAACCTTAACTACATTTTTGTACAACAGAATTGAAGTGTCAAACTCACATAATGTGCGAATGAATTTTGACCATTTGAACTCCTCTGAAATTAGCCGTTTTTAGTCATTTTCCCTTTTTTTTTTTTTTTGTATTTGTCTTTTCACTGTTTTCCCATTAGGAATTAATTAGGGCTATTTGTTTACATTGCGATGGGACATGTAGCCAAACAAAGAGACACAGAATTTAAGAAAGACAATATATCAGCCTCATTAAATGGAATTATTCTAAATAAAAAGACACAACCTTTTCAGATCACTAATGGTGGGAAATATACAGAGCACAAAAGACAACCAAAAACAACAAGAAAGATTTAGTTAAGAGGACCAACCTTCCTGCTTGCCTTCCTTCTTACCAAGATCTCAAAAATAGCAGCAATGAATGCGATAGCAATGGTAGTAAAATAAAATTGTCCCTTCTCTGAAGAACTCGAACTCGAAACTGAACCCTTGCCATTGGAGTTGTTCGTCTTCTAGACAACTATATATTATCAAATATCAATCACAATTGACTACTGCTATTGTTGAGCTCGTAGTAGCACAGTCTTGCCCATACTATCTGTCTTACATAGTGCAACGGTCGTGCCATAAATTCTCTCTCTCATATCTTTCTTCTTTCTTTCCCTTTTCTTTTTTAAATACATCTAAAGTGTGTGTTAAAGACAGACTTAAGAAATACAATGTGGATGTGATCAAAAGTGTGTCCTTCGGCAAACGGACAGTTAAAGACAGACTTATGGAAGACATTGTCTAACTATTTAATACAAGTAAAAAAAGTCATTTCTATGATTAAATCAAAATCATATACTCATATAGCTGTAGCATAAGCACAGTCGATAAAATTGACAATATATATGAAATTAACCAAATTTCTACAAACTGCATCACTAGATCGAGCTTTTCAAGTAAAGCATTAGATAATCTACTGTCCTTCTTATCATATTCATCCATCTAAGAGAACAAAAAAAAGTAAAATCTAAACGCACCATGCTAGCATACTTTAACAAATCTCAGAAGCTGCAGTTGGATGATTTAACCCTTCGAAATATTGAATAATTTTGCTCAAATTATGCTTGATCTCGCAGTTAACAGTTGCTTCCATAAGTTACACGGATCTTCAAGGGACAAGGTTTTAGATGCAAAGAAAAGAGCACAAGTACTGCTCAATATTTACCTAATGATTCATGGACTGTTGGAAGTTCCACCAAACTGTTGATGCCATTGTTTTAACCAAGAGCACAATTTCTCTATAACGCAGATCCACTCCTCGAGTCCTTTCCAGGGCGCCTCATGGTTTGTCTGCTTGCAGCTTTTTTCATTTTCTTCACTTGAATTGTCTGGAGCAGCTACTTTTGCTTCAGATGATTTGTTATTGCATTCATCATGTTCACCTTCAGGTAATTGAGCTCCTGTTTCTTTGTTCATAATAGCTGATTGCCCTGGTTCCATTCGACTGTGATTGGGATTGAAACCCGGTGGAGGTGGAACATGAGAATTCTTATCAGAATTATTACCGAATGAAATTTCTATTGCTTTTCCTATTGACCTTTCAGAACTTCCATATCCATAAGAAACAGCCTCAGTTTCATCATCATTAACAGAAGGTAAAGTACTCTGTCTATAAGCATCCTTTCTAGTCAAACTAATTCCACTGCTTTCATCCCGGAGAAGTTTACGTGTTGTATCTCTATTCTTAATACTCAAAATCCCTTCCTTGATTATATTGCTATTGGACTTGGGAGGAAAACCAGGAGGAGGAGGAAGAGGCGGAAGATCATGATCCGCCAATCCAATTTTCAGAATGCCTTCCATTTCTTTTCCATTTGAGCCCAATATCACTTCTGACTTACTTTCAGATAGGGCTACTATTTCTTCCCTTCTAGAACCACTGGACATTCTCATTCCCTCTAAGTAGGCCATAGCCATGCCACCAGCAGAAATACATTTGCTCCCACCATTTCAAGGATCGCGTTGTGACATCTGACTCAAAAAGTCAAGCTGGTATATACAATATGGAATCTCCAATTGCCCTATCATAATTACTCCAAGCAATCTGCCAACTCCCACTAACTCAAGCTACATAACCTGGAAGATCTTGATCCATGCCAAACTGCATCGCCACACAATATGGGAGATATTGCTCTATGCAATCTATTTCTAAGCCAATGAGCTTACTTGTTCTTAAGCATCGAACAAGCACCTCAAATTCTTCAGCCAAACAAGAGTCAACCAATATCCAATAATCTTTCTCCTTGTAAACCATGAGAGGCAAAGAGTTGTTTACTGCCATCATGTAAGGGCGCCAAATAAAATCTTGCCCAGCACAATCCATTGTCGAAAGAACATTCTTCATTGTCATTGGCTTTAGGTCATCCCATCGACCCAATCTGAGCACACCAAATCCAGTTGAATTAGGCTTGGGTTGTAATGCGGGAAACCTCTCCCAAACCCAAGCTTGAACCAGTTGTAATGGGGATGTAACCTTAACCGTAAAAGAGTCTGTACTAATTCCTGATTTTGTGAAAGCAACCGTAGCATTTTTCAAAGAACTCAAAATTTTGTAAATTCTAGCAAGAACGGCAGGTCCAAGAGAATTTTAGTACCTCTAGCTAAATGGGCAGCAACGGGGATAACAGCTTCGAGTATAAGGTCAGTTTTATGACGACATCCACAAGGAAAAACATACCTTGAGAGCCAATAAGTAAAAAATGATTCGTGCTCAATTTCACTTCCACTGTCCATGAACTTCTTTATCCAGTTATAATGGTATTTGTTTGCTGTATTCCTGCGGCCACTATCAGATCGTCCCTGCTGCAATTTATCTATAGCTATCTCCATTTCTCGGTCTGCAGGAGGGCTCAGAACTGATTCACCCAAAACAGCGAAGCCCCCAAGAATCATCAAGTCTTCCAAGGTGATTGTAGCTTCTCCCCAAGGAAACACAAAAGTATTGGTCTGAGAACACCAGTTCTCCACAATCCCCAAAATCAGATCATCATCTCGGTCAATCTTGAAGGTTGAGCTCAGAATAGCATCATGAATTCCAGCTTGTTTTCAGGTTGAATGGTGCAGAGATTGCATGATATTCACCCATTTTTCCAGTTTTTACATGGGTGTCTCCAACCAAGAAAATTAGCCCTTCAAGGCTTGGACTTGTCTATTTGGGTGGGATTTACAGAATAAATTGGAGGTTCAAAAACAGGGCCATCAATGGAGGAGAAACATGGCCTAAGAAAATAAGCTATTCTGAGACATGAATATCCATTCCTTGGTGAAACCATCTCCTCCTCCCTAACTTCGATAACATGGTTTTCTTTGGAAGGGCTTGCCATTGTTAGGGAATATGGATTGAATTCTTGAGCTTTCTTGACACTCTACACCTACACGCAAATGCTGTGATCAGCCAAATTTCTTTATTTGGTTATGCAACAGTATGCCATCAGACAGAGAGAGCTATCTTTTTTTGTAAATGGGGGTAGTTGGCAAAAAAGGTCCTTAACTATGGACCTCATTATGCACTTAGTACCTACCTTTGTTTTTTTGGCAATTGTATCCTCGTCTTTATATTACTTTTGTGTAATTCATCCTTTGTACCTTTTTTTTAGTTTCTCTATTTTTAAGAATTCTTTCCATTCACAGTTAAAAATTAAAAAAAAATGCAAACAAAGTTCCAAATACTTGATGTGTCTATACCAAGCATCTTTCATGTGTATGAAACGAGATGTGTCTATATACTAAGCATATTTTATGTGTATGAAATTAGCTATACACATAATCAAGCGAACACAATAAGCTTCACAAAGTAAGATTATCTTGTACACGTTTTACTTAAAATAATAAGAAGAGAGTCCTTGTATATATATGTGTCTATATACAGAACGGAAATAGGTTGAGAGCCTTCAATTGCAAAACTTTTTCAATGTTATGTTTGCATTTCGTTTAGGTGTTGAAAAATAAAGGTATGTGATGTGAAAGTTATGACACCAGACGTCTGATTTTATTCATTTGTGTGCAACGATATATTGATATTTTACCAGTCTAGTGCTTGAACAACACTTCTAGATGCTATATCTAGTGTGGATGTGTTTTTGCTTAAAAACTTCACGATTCAAAAGTGGTTTCTTAACTGTAGTTAACGTGTTCTGTAACATATCAGATCAATAAATAGAAATCACCCTAAAGAAGCATATAATTATTGATCGTGTTTCATGCATATGAAACTAGATATGTATATACTAAGCATATTTCATGTGTATGAAACGTCTGGCTATCAACCGGTGAAATTTAACGCCGAGGCAGCGGAGAAAGGAGTTTCGTTGAATACAAACTAAATATTGCACCAATTAGATGGTTTTTGCCTCAGACACGGGCACACAGCGAGAGATGGCTTGATCAGACTAGGCGGCCCTCGTGTGTATTAACGACGACGTGGTCGTTGGTGCATATGTTTTCCGTATGGAGAGATATTTCACGGCTAAGGTAAGGTCTTCGGTTGTTTGTGAAGCGAGACTTCGCCATTCAAGAAATCCAAGTTGATGCTCTTAATTAATGTTGTATATATATATATATATGGTGTGCAAAACCCCAATTAATCCCATGGTGTGCTGTCACTATTTAGTTGGGTGGTTAACCACTAATTTGATTGTATCCCTTTATTGCTTTCTCGACTCTTTCGAGACGGTGGTTAATAAATGAGCAAATTTCCGTTTCAGAAAAAATAACAATTAATAATAAACCTAGAGATATTCCAGCGGGAAAATTGGAAGGAAACCAATATCAACTAAATGGCAGGAGAAAAAGAACTACTGTGGGACATATAGCCACAAAGAATCGATTCAGAACAATAAATTATTTATCTCAATTGAAAGGGACAAGTAGTTAAATTACTTGTGGTGCGAATTAATAAACAGACTTCAAAACACAACCCAAAAACATATTTTGCACTAGGTAAGCAATGTAGTCCCAATTTTCCGCCGGACATCTCACGGGATTATGTTGCATGTAGGTGAAAGCGTTCCAGCCCCTCACATGTGGGTTCCCAATTATATATTTCCGTCTAGCAGGAGATCATTACAGCAATATAATAATGAGTATCAAAGTGATATTTCTACCAATTAATAAGATCTTTTAACGATATTATTAGGGTTGGCTACCAGCTATAATAGCATTATTAATTATAAATCAATAAATAACGAATAATTTCATTCGTTGCCCGAATTTCTTTGGTAACACGGAGAATTATAATAAAAACATAAAAAAAAAGGAAAAAAAAATCGTTTGTACCAAGATCAACCTTGGCTGCATGTGGGAGTTTCCTTCTCCTTACCAAGATCTCAAGAACAGCAGCAATGAATATATACGATCGTTTGTACTAGTAAAGTAAAATCGTCTCGACTCTCAAGAACTCGAAACTGAATCCTTGTTCATATTCTTGTCCATTATCGAATGTCGATCGTAATTGACTGCTGCTGTTGTTGAGATCTTAGTGGGGAGAAGGAACATAATCTGAACTCTCTTTTTTTCTTTTTCTTTATTAGTGCCGATCATCTTCGAATCCACAATCAAGAACAGGAGAACAATTTGGAAAAGGGTTATATAGGAGTTACGGATATATATACACACACACACAAAAGAAGAGAATTAGAGTTATGGATATACAGGAGGAGGTTGCATGGAAACTGCATTAATTGAAGGAAAAAATTTTTGGTAGTCCATCGTGGGGCCCATATATCTAGGTGTCAATTATTAATTTTGAGGGTGAAGTATGACACATGACACAATGAACAAGAGCATCTTCAATGATTTCCTCTATATTTATGGGAATTTATTTTCTTTTTATTTTTCATTTATTTCAATTGAATAAGAATAATATTTTTATTTAGTTAAAACAGTTGTAAATAGTATTTTAGTGTGAATGACTAACAATAAAACCCTCATAGCCATCGTATCTTGGTCACGACTCCAAAAATATTTTATTTGCCCACTAAGACTTTTTGGGTATTGTAAATATATAAATAGCCCCCTTTATATTGAGAATAATACACACAATTCATGAGTTTTCTCTCTATTTTTTATTCTTTTCTTCTAGTTTATAACACGTTATCAGCACGAGAAGCTCGAATTTCCCCCTTTGATCGTGATCTAAAAGTTTTACTCTGTTCATCCATCATTTTGAATATAGAAAATTCTTTTACCGCCGCTTATGATTATACACGGCTGTTTATTTTCTTTCAATTAAGAAAACACACGCACTTTTCAATGGTTTTGAATATGTCATTATTGGAATATGTTTTCAAGGTTGGAATGTGTTTTAAAAGCCACACTGTTTATGTGAATATGTAAGATTGGTTCTAATAGTTTTATCAATAATTAGGTATAGTCTTCCAAAAGCACTTTGTTATTAATGTTTATGAACAATTGCTTTAACTTGATAATTACTATTATGTCTTATATTTTTTTTAAGAGTATGATTGGCTCTGGAAGAGTCCTGATATATATATATATATATATACACACATTATTAATCGTGGTTTTCAGAAGAAACACGATCTTTAAAGTTTCACCAATAATCCTGAAGATTATTGTGATCTAGATAATATATTTTGTGATCGATTAAAAATCACAAATTATGCTCCATATTCCAGAAGAATATAATTGGCTCTTGAAGAGTCTTGGCATATATTATTCTTGTGATTCCTGAAGAATCACTAATTACATCTCATATTCCAAAAGAATATGATTGACTTTAGAAAAGTCATATAAGATTTGTCGTAATTCCTAAAGAAATACGATTTTCTAATTCTTAATAATTCTGAAGATTATTAAGATTAATACATTGTGATTCCTGAAGAACACAACATGATCTCATCATATTCCAATTTAATATAGTGTGCTTTTGAATATCACGATATATGAGATTTAAATCTATATTTTCTTGAAGAAAAATTCAGTAAATAAATATTCTTGAAGAATATTTTATATTGCTCATTATGAATTATCTCTTTTATTATTCGTTATATGCATTATTTATTTCTCATCTTGTTATTTATTTTAATTTTATTATTACTTTAGTTAGATTAATAAGTTATTGCTTCTGAAGTAGTACAATTAATTGTAATATTTTGAATAATGTTACATGCTATTAAAGAGTAATTTATATTGGATCTAATTTATTTAGTAATTCAATATTCCTGAAGAATATTGATATATTGCTCTTGAAGTAACAATAACTCAAATTGATTTTAAAAGTATAATTTACTATGCTCCTGAAGTAGTATATGTCTTGATGGTTATAGATATTGGTGATATTTGAAACAATACTCTCTGAAGAAGAGTATAAATATTCATATCATATTGATATTGAATTTATGACTTTACATATCATAAAGTTATACTAATAGCCAATATCACCAAATTTTAGTTACTTGCACATGACATATCGACAATAATTATTTGTCATAAGCCCTTGATGTTTTAGTTCATCTAATATCAAGTGGCTTTGATAAGACAACAAAAGAAGGAAACACATCTAAGGATTGTGAAAAAGAACTTAGTTTTCTTCGTTATTATGTCTAGATCGGAAGATGAGTACTTTACTGTCAAAGATCCACTTGATATATGAGAAATTAGGAGTTCTGCCCCACTGGTTTCATTGCATTGCCTGAAGCAAATGCAACATCTTATCGTGAACCATAGGTGAAGACATGAGAAAACTCATGAGCAAAACCCTAATAGTGAGATGCATAAAGCATCAAATGATAATAGCTCATTTAAAAAGGAGCATGAAAGGGCATTGAGCACGTACCTGTCGTAAAGCAAAATACCTTGTGGATCCCTAACTTGTAGTCAATCAAGGGAAAAGGAAAAGTAGAGATTAATTTCCTTGATTATGATGGTCAAGTTGTGACTCACTTTGATGTTTCTGATTTCTTAATCGGTCTAAAAGAGAATATTGATAACATAATTGGTGGTTCATCATAATAAATTGTTCTAGTTGACAGTGCAATTATATATATATCATTATTCAAGATAAAGTACTTTCTGAATTAACATTAGCTGAAAATAATATTAATATTATATATCAGGTACATCGAACATCATCAAAAGCTCTAGAAGAGCTTGTATTATTTTGATGAATAATACTAAATTGTATATTGATGATGCATTTTAGCAAATTCAAGAGAAATTTGCTGATTTCTAAAATTATCCAATGGATACTACATTGAGATAATACAAAAAGATAATGACATTTTTGCATAAATTCCTTTGTATCTGGCTCAATACAGATAAAGGAGAAATTCTCAATACTACCGTCTGGAATGTATTATACATTCATAAAAGTAATTGAGACAAACCAAACCATGTCACGAACCTGAAGTTTGTTGACTGAAAGAACTTTATACCTTGGTATAATAGGTTTGGGCATACACAAGCAAGTATGATGCGGTACATAATTCATATAGGTACAATTTAAAGAACCAGAAGTTGCTTTTAGCAAATGGTTTCCCATGTGCTGCTGTGAGTAAGGCAAGTTAGTCATCAATCCTTCCAATATAGAGGTTGATATTGAGTCTCCAATTTTCTTGGAAAGAATTCATGGAGATATATATGGGGCAGGTATACCCACTATGTGGACCATTATTAATTTATGATATTGACTGATATTTCTATTAGATGGTCCCATGTTCACTTGCTTTCTACTAGAAATGCAGCGTTTGTTAGATTACTTGCTCATAGAATAAAATTAAAAAGCTCAATTCCTAGAATCTAGAAAGTTTGCCTTGATGATGCTGGTGAGTTTTGATCTCAAGCATTCGACGATTATTGCATGGCAATCGAAATTGAGATTGAACATTTAGTTGCTCATGTTCACACTCAGAATAGTTTAACAGAACTGTTTAGTTAATTGTTAGACCATTATCTATAAAAACAAAACTCCCAATTTCTATTTGGGATCATGCCATATTACATGTTGTAGTTCGTATAAGGCCAATTATCTATCATCAGTATTCTCCCTTATGGCATGTCTTTGGTTGAGAATCTGATGTCTCTTGCTTAAAAATTTTTGGTAGTGTTGTTCAAATACATTATTTGTCATATTGGACCAAAAGTTCAATATTATGAAAATTTTATTATTTGGCATGACCGGTTAGACTATCCCGGTTTGTTGATAATAAGAACTACCGAGAATCATTTGAAGAATAGAATATTCTTTCATTTAAAAGAATTCTCGTGTGCTGCAAGTTTGGAATTTGACTATTAATAACCACTAGCTATTTGGAACTGAGTTCCAAATATATCTGGAAAATACTCAGGGTGAATCGTGGGGGCTCACTCACCCTCTATGTAGACCTTCTAGATATTTTATAAATTTAGATCCACTAGAGGTCATGTCAAACTCGTAACCAGAAGTTTGCGAGAATATTTGCTCAGTTGATTGATTATGAGGAAAAGTTCCATATATCATAAAAGACAAATATATCTTGCTAGTGAATTTTATCCCAAAAGTTATTAATCATTTATATATTGATTGGGATCTTAATTGCTTATGGTTAGCAAAATAATATTATACGCCTCAAGTTATTTGCTACACCAAATTGAGAACAAACTATTTGTCTTTAACTAATATTGATCTTTCACTTACAACATTATTCTTATATAACATGCCAATAGAATATATGATATCCCCATATTTGGCTTACAGTCAGAAGCCTTCTTCTAAAATTGATAAGTGCGATATGTATAGTCGCTCCATCACGCGTACTAAGATGAATATTATTGTAATGCTGAGAATGTATGATGAATTTGAAAATCCTTATTTGTATGCTTCATCCATGAAGGATGAACATGTTTTTCTGACTATTTCTTAAATTAAATAGTCTCCTCAGTATTAGGGGGAGGAATTGATAGTTGGTAACAAATATATGAAATGCTCAGTTGTAATCCTCGCATTTATAATGCAAACCTGAAGTTTACGAGATGATATGTATTTCAGATACTGACTGCATTGTTATTAACAGACATACCAAGTTAATACTCCAACTTGGATTGATATAAAATCCTATAAGAGGATTTGAGATATTAATGGCATGCCTGAAGCATGATGTGGTCGATTCTAAAATAAACATCTATGAAAATGGATATGGAGCAAATACTTGTGATGGTCCTTTTGAGGCATATATACTCTAGAAGAGTATACATATATAACAAATTAAAAAATGCCTAAAGAGGCTCAGGTACCTAAAATTATTGGAATAAAGAAATCTCGATAAGTTATGTCTATACTGAGACCAGATGGAATCGACAAGAAATAATAGTTTACTACACATGCTCATGAGCTCAATAACGAGAATAATGAATCAACTTCATCAAAATTGTTGACATTGAATACTGGCTAAGATAAAAAGGCAATCCTGTAGATTGTTACAATGTCAATAATATGACAATCGATAGTTATGCTAAAAGAGCAGTAAATATGTGGTGGGTGTTAATGAAACATGAAGTTTCATTCGACTGGCACTATATGAAAAATATCATTAATGTGACAAAATCCTAAAAGGATTTAGTATGCTTGAATGGAGCATAAAAAGAACTCAAAGTTCTTGTATACATTACAGTTAATATGAGGGAGATATGCGTTCTAATCTTTTTCCCTTGACTAAGGTTTTGTCCTAATGGGTTTTCCTAGCAAGGTTTTTAACGAGGCAACATCAATGACGTATCCAAAATATAATGTACTATTTTTCCTTCACTTGGATTTTTTCCCACAGGGTTTTTTCCTTGTAAGGTTTTAACGAGACATATTATATATGTAATAAATATCTGTGACATATATAATAATAACACTCAGTATAAAACTCCTGAAGAGTTGATACTCTGCCTGAAGCAGAATATATTTTAAAATATTGAAGATATTGGAGAGATATAGATGGCTAACACGAGAACTATTGCTGGCTGAAATCAGGGGGAGCAGTTGTACTCTTTCTCTTTCAATCAGTTTTGTCTCATAGGGTTTTTCACTGACAAGGTTTTAATGAGACAGCAATTGGATGCTCCAAAGTTGATCATAATTCATTGTACTCTTTTTACTAGTTTGGCAGGTTTTTCTCCCGTTGGGTTTTTCCTCAAATGAAGTTTTTAACGAGGCAGTTAGTGTATAGATAGTCATTCAAGGGGGAGTGTTGTAAATAGTATTTTAGTGTGAATGACTAACCCTGAAACCCTAATAGCCGTCGTATCTTGGTCACCACCCCAAAAGTATTTTACTTGCCTATCAAGACTTCTTGGGTGTTGTAAATCTATAAATAGCCCCCTTTGTATTGAAAATAATACACACAATTCACGAGTATTCTCTCTATTTTCTATTCTTTTCTTCTACTTTATAACAAAACATAGACTTAATCTGTATAATAATTATAATTAGTTAAGGTTAATGATTTATATCTCGAAATGAACCAAATGAAGAGTACCGTTGAGAAGAAAAGAAAATCTAAATTATTAAATAACTTAGCAAAATAAATGCGGGATTCAATTAATATTAATTACGATACATTAAAATTGACAAATACTGAAGTCGACTTGCCAAAAAACACAAACTTAATTTTCACAATTATTATATGCTCCCACAGATGTTCAATTAAGGCATCACGGGGTACATAGTACATTGTGGTATCCCTAATTTGGTCATGACGCTCAAGAAACCTTTGGAACCAATGTTCTTCGTCATTCGCCATCTCAACCTCCAATGCTGAAGCTTCCCTACACTCTTGGATTGGAGCATCAAGGCCACGCTCATCCTCGATAATCATGTTATGCAAGATAATGCACGTGGTCATTATATTTTTTTAATACACATTTGTCTCAAAAGCATTCAGGTCCTGCTACAATTGCAAATCTTGATTGCAGAACTCCAAATGCACGTTTCACATCCTACAACTTTCTTGTTTAGTAGCAAATAGTTTCTTTTTTGGACCACGAGGATCATGAATTGTTTGCACTATAACCAACCACTTTGGGTATATACTGTCAGCTAAGTAATAACCCGTGTCATATTTTTTTCCTTGAATGACATAACGAGTTGGGGGCGTTTTGCCTTGAGAAAGATCGGAAAAAAGATAAGACCTTCCCAACACATTAATGTCATTATTTGATCTAGGCAACCCAAAGTGAGCATGCCATATCCATATATCATAGTTAGCTACTGCCTATAATTTAATAGTCAGGTTTCCACTACGACCTGCGTATTGTCCTGCCTAAGCAGTTGGACAATTCTTCCACTTCCAGTGTATACAATCTAGGCTACCCAACATTCTGAGAAAACCCCGTTGTTCACAGATATAAAGTAATCTAGCAACATAGTTTGGTGATCTAAAGTACTTGGGACCAAAGATCTCTATAACAGATCGATAAAATCGCTTCATACTCTCAATTGAGGTAGATTCTCCAATTTTAATGTATTCTTCATCAGTCAAATCCGCAGCTATGCCATAAGCTAGTTGTAGAAGTACAGCAGTTATTTTTTCAAAGGGAGACAAACCGAACTTACCTGTTGAGTCCACTTTTTGTGTAAAGTAATTGTCATGAACTTGCACGACCTGAACTATTCGTGTGAATAGACTTGAGGACAAAACATCTCATCCTTAAATCGTGGAAACTCAGCAAAATAGTCGTTGAATAAGTTACGATCTGTAGCTTCTCGGCCATGGTTGATAACTTCATGACCTGGAACTGAGCCTCTATGTCACGCCCCACTAATTTTACAATATTTTAGAATATCTTCTATTAATTAACAAATTTCATAGTGAAAACTTCAATACAAATAGAGGGGACGGGACGTACAAACTGAACAAAATTGTTTTTGGCTTGATAAGGCTAACTACTTAAACTAACAAGTTGTTATATTTTAAAGAATCATTAAAACTCGATTTTCCAATAAAATGCAAAGAACATAACAAGTTGTATTAATAGAAATATTTCATTATTACCAAATCAAGCAAAGTGTATCTAGTCAAGATAAATTATTGGGAAACTATCATAGTGAAAGGTAAGTTTCCAATTACTAGAAATATATTTATAGAGAGGTGAGCATATTTATTAATACAAAAGTTATTAAATTCATAATTTCTTTCCTAGTCACTTCAAAGACAGGTTGTCACTACATGTAAAACTCTACTCCCGGTCGCGAGCATGCTCCAACTCGTGGATTGCCTTGCTTTTCAAATATCACATCTTTAATCATCTACAAAATTATAGAAAAAAGGGTGAGTACGAAGTACTCAGTGAGTAACAAAAGCCTTTAATTCACCTTTCATTTGAGAAATTCATTTTTGAGAAAACCATTGAATACACAAAGCTTTCAAATACACGAAAGAGCCCTATCACTAGTTAAACTACTACCCGTCGTGCGCACAAGATGCTTCCGTTTCTGCATCAATCATTTCCATCACCGACTTGTAAATATGGGATTCACCTTCATTTTCATCATTGGGGTGTGTAGAAGAGAAACCTCTAAAGTTAAAGTTCATGATTCTTATATGCTAAAAGTGTTGTAGTAAAATTGAGGGACAGACCGTTCTTAAATAGAGAAAGATAAGTTTATGTTAGGTGGCACATGATAGGTTGGTGATATTAGTTTGTGGTAGGTGGCACATGTGGTGTGTGAAAATCAAATTTGCAATAGGGAAACTCTACTTTTGCACAGAATCCAATTTTGAAATAGTGTAAATCAAATTTGCAATAGTAAAAATCAACTTTTTAGAGAATCCATTGAAAATAAATTTTGCAATAATAGAAATCAAATTTTTCAGAGAATCAACCTACATTAAGCAACAATCAAACTTGTTCATAGAACCAAATTGCATTGAGGGAAAGTCAAAATTTGTAGAGGGAATCGATTCTCTACAGAAGGAATCGATTATCTGCAGTTTAAAATCATTTCAATTGAAATGACTATTCAGACATAACTTTGGAAAATCAAATACGTTTAAACTTACTTACGTATCCTTCCGTCTATAAGTAGCTGAATATCACAAGAAATATACACCCTGATCAATAAACCTTAAAATATTACTTGTTAAGTGAAATTAACAATGACGTCTAGTACTTGTGGTCCAAGTTACTCACACGAAGATGACATGCATCTTGTCCACATTTGGCTAGATGCTATTCAAAATCTAATTGTTGGAATAAACCAGTCAAAGACCATGTTTTGGAATCGAGTTACAGGTGAATACAATAGTAAACTCCCACCATCTATCATGCAACAACGTACTATGAAATCACTTGATAAGCAAATGCAAACGATTAAATTTGCAATGAGCAAAATGCGGTCTTGTATTCGGCAAGTTGAGGACGCTTATCCAAAGTGGTGCTTCCGAGTATGATATTGTAAGTGTTAAAATATAGTACTACTATTTTAGTGTACATTATTAAACTTACTCTAACACATAATCCAATCTTGATCGTAGTATCGAAGAGCAAAAGAAATAGTAGAGCGTCAAGAGCCAAAATTTACAAATGGTTGGAACTTCGATCATGTATGGCCTCTAATGAAAAATATGGAGAAATTTACCAACGATGAAAACCCAGTACGAAGATTTGTCTAGTGCCAGATG
Source organism: Nyctanthes arbor-tristis (assembly GCA_963692815.1). NCBI lineage: Eukaryota > Viridiplantae > Streptophyta > Magnoliopsida > Lamiales > Oleaceae > Nyctanthes > Nyctanthes arbor-tristis. Next base: position 2,741 of record CAVNYN010286327.1, on the reverse strand, counting down.
GGCATGAATAGCTCCACTGAGCCTGAATCTCCCGGTCATGATGACTATATGTCATCACCCACGCAACAGAAAATACCGCCATTCAATTTGAATATTGATGATAACAACTACATGAGCCTTCAACTCATTGTCCGATTGGCAGTAAAATGTCTAAAATTAAAAGGAAAAATGAGGACGGCAGTTCAAAAATTATTGAAGTGATTCAAGAAGAAAACCACAAATTTAATGTATATACGCAGCAAGGCAGTGCAGATAAGCAAAAATGGCATGACTTGGAATTGAGAAAACTCAATTTTGCAGAGGAGCAAGAGGAGAACAAGATTTTATTCACTAATTTGAATACAGTGACAAATCCCCAAGTGCGTCAATTCATCGAAGATGAACATATTAGAATTACTCAAAAGAGATGCGGGCGTCAAGGTGAAGGGTCTCAGAACACTTTAGGATCCTTTAGTCAGTTCTTTGAAGATCTTGGAGGATCTTCAAGTCATTGCCGGATTATTGAAATTTGTGGTTTTTGGTTGTCAAGTAGTATCAATTTCCTATTGTGTTTTTAAGTTTTCTATAGATTTATATGGCTTCTTGTTTGTATTGTTGACTTGCTTTCATGCCTCACAGCACTTGTTTATCATGATTATTAAAATATTTGTTTGTCATCGTTATTAACACACTTAGCTTGTTATTTGTTAAGTTTTTCGTGTTTGTATCGTTCCCATTTGAAATAAATTTCACTTGTTCTAAATTTTAAATTACAGTAATGATATTTAATAAAAATTAAAAAATATGTATCATTTGAATTATAAAAAATAAATTAACAGTATTAAAAAAATAAACTAATGGAGCTTTTGTAAATAAAAGATTGGCATTTTTTTAATTATATCACTTCCCTCAAATATGGGGGAGGTGAATAGTGTCCCCCATATTTGAGTTTCAAAAATTTTTTTTAATACTATTAATTTATTTTTTATAATTCAAATGATACATATTTTTTTAATTTTTATTAAATATCATTATTGTAATTTAAAATTTAAAACAAGTTAAATTTATTTCAAATGGAAATGATACGAACACGAAAAACTTAACAAATAACAAGCGAAGTTTGTTAATAACGGTGACAAACAAATATTTTAATAACCAAGATCGGAAGAGCGTCGCTATGAGGCATGCAAGCAAGTCAACAATACAAACAAGAAGTCACATAAATCTACAGAAAACTTAAAAACACAATAGAAAATTGACACTACTTGACAATCAATGACCACAAATTTCAATAATCTAGCAAATGACTTGAAGATCCTCCAAGATCTTCAAAGAACTGACTAAAGGATCTTGAAGTGTTCTGAGACCCTTCACCTTGACGCCCACATATCTTTTGAGTAATTCTAATTAGCTCCCTTTCAATGAATTGACGTATTTGGGGATTTGTCACTGTATTCAAATTAGTGAATAAAATCTTGTTCTCCTCTTGCTCCTCCACAAAATTGAGTTTTCTCAATTCCAATTCAAGTCATTTTTGCCTATTTGCATTGCCTTGATGCGTATATACTCCAAATTTGTGGTTTTCTTCTTGAATCATTGAATAATTTTTGAATACTTCCAATCGGATGTTGAGTTGAAGGGCTCCTGTAGTTTTCATTATCAATATTCAAATTGAATGGCGGTATTTCCTGCTGCGTAGGTGAGGAAATGTAGTCATCATGACCGGGAGATTCAGGCTCAGTGGAGCTATTCATGCCCATCTGGCACTAGACAAATCTTCGTACTGGGTTTTCATCGTTGGTAAATTTCTCCATATTTTTCATTAGAGGCCATACATGATCGAAGTTCCAACCATTTGTAAATTTTGGCTCTTGATCTTGCTATTTCTTTTGCATTATGTGTTAGAGTAAGTTCAATAGTGTACACTAAAATAGTAGTACTAGATTTTAACACTTACAATGTCATATTCAGAAGCACCACTTTGGGTGAGCGTCCTCAACTTGCCAAATACAAGCCCGCATTTTGCCTGATTGTAAATGTGATTTTATAGTACGTTGTTGTGCGATGGATTGTGGAAGTCTACTATTGTATTCATCTGTAAATCGATTCCAAAACATGATCTTTGACTAGTTTATTCCAACAATTGGACTTTGAGTAGCATCTACCCAAATGTGAACAAGATGCATGTCCTCTTCGTGTGAGTAACTTGGACTACAAATACTAGACGCCATTATTAATTTCACTTAACAAGTAATATTTTAAGGTTTATTGATCAGGGTGTATATTTCTTGTCATATTCAGCTACTTATAGACGGAAGGATATGTAAGTAAGTTTAAACATATTTGATTTTCCAAAGCTATGTCTGAATAGTCATTTCAATTGAAATGAGTTTAAACTGCAGCTAATCTATTCCTTCTGTAGAGAATCGATTCCCTCTGAAAATTTTGACTTTCCTTCTATAAATTTTGACTTTTCTTCAATGCAATTTGGTTCTCTAAACAAGTTTGATTGTCGCTTAATGTAGGTTGATTTTCTGAAAAAATTGATTTCTACTATTGCAAAATTTATTTTCAATGGATTCTCTAAAAAGTTGATTTCCACTACTGCAAATTTGATTTACACTATTTCAAAATTGGATTCTCTTCAAAAGTTGAGTTTCACTATTGCAAATTTGATTTTCACACACCACACGTGCCACCTACCATAAACTAATATCACCAACCTATCATGTGTCACCTACCACACACTCTTATCAACTACC
>CAVNYN010286326.1:0-59700 GCA_963692815.1 Nyctanthes arbor-tristis | reverse complement strand
GGGGGGGGGGGGGCAAGAGATTAGACCAACTTACTGCTTCCATGCTGTGGGTGAAGTGCTAATACCAAAACATCATTCAACACAAGCTTTATAAGCCTTTCGTGAAGATTCTGATCTAGCTTATTGGAATATATCATATATCATTGTAAGTTGTTCAAATTGCCAAGAGATAATTCCTTTGCATGGAGCTGGCTTCAGTTGAGGAATTTCAGTAATCCAAGTTGTAGGTGAAATGAGTTCCTACTTTCGAACTAGCTCTCATGGCCGATTCTCATTTACAAATTCAGAAAGGTCTGTGTTAGATTTTTCTTTAGTATATAGCGATTGGAACCTGCAACAACTTCAGTATGTGCACCACCAATAGCCCAACAGGTAAAGAAAGATATTGGAGAAAAGGAATGACGATCCTATTTAATACAATTCTCCAAGAGGCTCGATGATTGTTGACCAATGATTATTGACCAACAATAACCATCAAAAATGATTGTGCTCAAGTAACAACTTATAACTAAATAGCACATACTTTCCAGAATATCATTAGGTGTACATAGAAATCAAAAGGCAACTTATAGTGTTTCCTGATTGACATATACGAATAAACTGTAATATTCTAAAAGCATTTCTAATGGTCTAACTAAAGCCGTCAGAGTCCACTGCTTCAACAGCTTAAGCAGTGGGTTAATATATAGCTGTAAAATTGTGAACAAACTCCTCAAGAAATTGACAAATATAAAAGAAACGCATAAATTCATTTTTTTTTTTTTTAAACAATGCGGGAGTTTAATTCTAATTACCCAACCCGAATTCTGCAAAAATTATAATTTCCACCTACCCCTTGATTTTGACAGCTAATCAATTACATCCACAAACTTCAAACCTCTTTAAATCTCTAGCACTAATTCTACCACTCACCTCACTAATTTCCTCATAATTTCTAATTTCCTCATAATTTCCCTCCATGATAAGAGTCAAACACCCACTATATTTCTTCAAAGATATTTTACAAGCTATTAAGAAGGGCAAAAAAAAAATGAAGTTGAACAATTTCTATAAATGCAAAAGTGAAGCCACATCTCATAGCTTTGTCTATGAACTTCATAAATATAATTAGAAACGCCCATACCAAAAATATTATCCTTGCAGAGAGGTCTTACAGAAGGCATCTTCTAAAAGAATTAGAAAAATAGAAGGATAAAAAATAATTGCACGAAGGAATTGATGAAATAGAATACGGAAGAGGTTGACTAGTAGCGCAAAAAAAAAAAAAAAAGCAGAGGCAACGGAATGTAATCTCCAAAGAAAATAAAATTTAACTTTAAAAATATGGAACTGGAAGTGAGTGAATTTCAGCATAAGAGAGGCCACAAAGAAAAGATAAAAAGGAAGTTTATCGCCAAAACAAGTCAACTGACCTAAGAGGAGACCACAGATTAAAGGGGTATCATTTCAGCTTAAATCAGTCCAGGACCCCCTTAAATGAGAGCCTCTCTGTTTCCTGCTGTGAGACAACACGAGTTTTATAAGTTCTCCCCGGTCCCAATAGAACTAAAAGCTCCCAAGTTTTAGAAAAAGTACTGGAAGAAAATGACTTGGTAAACCATGACTATCTTCAGGGCCACATAATTAAGATAGTTAAATTTTCCAAAAAGCCTCAAACAAAATCCAGAAGCACATAAAGGATTCTAACTGCTTCACCATCTCATGTTTTGGAATCTTCTATAGCATGTACCACGCAGCATGTAAAAATATAACCAGCCAAGAGAGATAACACATAACATATTGACTATTGCCGATGTATCGGGAGGAAATACTACAAAAGCAAAACATACCTTTCTGGGTAGAGGTAGAAATAGGTGTTTTGTTAGCAGCAGGACCAATTCTCATGGGCCTACTTGAACAAAGAACACCATTCATCTCAGTCATAGCCCGCTGTTGTTCACTTTCGTCCCCAAATTTTATAAATCCATAACCCTTGGAACGTCCCGTGTTCCTATCAATTACAACTTTTGCACCCTTGACTGACGAATAAACGCTACTAAATGTCTCTTGCAAGATCTAATCTGTAACATCGGCAGCCAAGTCTCCAACAAATATGGTATAGTCAGGAGTGTCATCCGTGCGCCTTTGACCCGCACCAGGAGATGCTACACGACGCTCTTCCGATCTCGGAAAGTTTGCTCAGAATTTGGCATCATTGTACCATTGTAGTTTTGTAATATAGTTTCAGCGGCAGCATGACTCCTGAACTCCAGAAACCCATAACCCTCAGACTGACCAGTTTGCCTGTTCCTGATTACCTTTGAAGATACAAGCTGAAGGTAGAAGGCAACAGTCAGTAATTAGAGAACCGGTTAATCATGGTAGGTAAACGACTAAATTGTTTAAGGAAGCAATAGAATATCAAAATTCATAATGCTCATTAGTATGACAAGACAAACCCCCCCCCCCGGGTGGGGAAAGAGAACTTTCATTCTCCTTAGTTAGTGATGGTCAACTATCTAACATGCTCAGTTTAACAAACAGTTAACACAACATTTTCCATACATAAAAAGGCAAATTAGATAATCCGAGTTGCTAAAACTGTGGGAAAATACAAGATTCACTCTCTACACTTATTATTCCAACAGAAAAATATATTCTTTGCATCAATATATGCTAACAGTTCCAATAGATACAAGACATACCGCATAGATTCATCAAAAAATTCACAACCTCGACAGAGAAAAATCAAATACAGAAAACACAGAACAGTTTACATCAGTAACGCGAGACAATATAAAATTATATTCTTCTTTAATAAATAAAATATACTTACCTCGCCAGTATGGTAGAAGCAGGAGGTGAGATAAGGCTCGTCCATCCAGTATTGTAGGTCCCCGATCCACAGCGACCTAACCTCATCAGATCCACCAACGGCAGGACCAGAAACGTTTGGCGGCACGACACCATACTGCTGTTGCTGTTGGAATGGTGGTTGCTGAGGCCAGGGTTGCGAAGCTTGCGGCGGCATCATCATATACTGCTGCGGCGGGTACTGCTGTTGCTGCTGATCCATTGTCATTGGTGGTGGGACTCCTCCAGGTTGATGCATCATTGTAATCCGAAACTGAAAACCCCTAAACCCAATTGAAAATTAAGAAAAAAATAAAAATCCGCAGGAAACTGGAAATTGAGTAAAAAAAAGGTAAGATTCTCGAACCCTAATTTGGTAGGGTTTGAAGAAAGGGGGAAAGGGTCGAGGCCGAAGGGCCTTTATACGGGGTATTGATTGATGAGTTGGTGCTTGGGTTAACGGATAAGAGGTTACCAAACTTTTCACTGTGTTTACAAACAAATCACTAAACTTTAAGTGACTTGTAACAAAATCAATTTATAACACGAAAACAAATCACTAAACTTTAATTGACTTGTAACAAAATCAATTTATAACACGAAGTTGTTACTTTATCATCGTTATATTAAAGTCCAATAAAATAAGAAATTTAGGTACTATTTGATTAGAAGTATGAAAAATGTATGGAAATAAAATAAATTCTAAGTAATTGAATTCTCTATAATTACTTTTCATGGGAAATGTCAATTACACGTATTTAATTTGTTTAATTTTTTACTTATAAATAGTTATTGTTTTCCATCTTTTAGTGTTTGATAGATATTATTTTTCATGAAAACAATTTTTTTACCAAATTTTATTATTTGATAGTCATTATTTTTTTATAGAAATTATCAAGTTTTATATATAGACTAGTTTTACACCTGCGCGTTGCACATGATAAAAAATAAAAAATGCCAACTAAAAATAATATAAACTATTATCGTCAAAATCCATCCATAAGATTAATCAATAATCCATCCAGTTTTATAAATATAAATAATTATTACCATCCTTTCAACAGATATAAATAATTATAAATAGCTACACTCTATAAGATATTATAACTGGCAATTATATATGACAGATATGAACCATTAAATAAAAAATACATCCAGCAATATCGAAATACCATTTGAAGAAATGATTAACAGATAAATACGTAGAAATAATTTAATCCATAATAAATGAAGAAAAGCCGTAAACATATCAAGTAAAAACTTTTCCAAATACACGGACCAGGGTATAACCTATTAGAAAGAACAATTAAATAAGTTAATAAACACAAATCAAAATAATTTATTTTAAATATAAATATGAAAGTGATAATTATAACCTACAATATTAAAAAGACGATAAATAATATAAGAAAGACTATAACAATTAAAAAAAATATTTTCTGTACATTTATAGCATATTAAACTCTAAAATGCCTCATTATGTCAGCAAGCTTTCAAATTACTCTTTTATTTCATCCCACAATAAAAAAATCATGTACACCTAAATTAAGTAATTAATAATTTCAACTAAAAATATTAAGTAATTAATAATAATTAAAAATTTAATATCAACTCACAACTTCGTTGAGTTCAGCAAAACATGTAAATATATAGTAAAAGTCTTCCTTTAAAATTGTAATACATAAAAATTAATAAAATAAGTATAATGTCCTCCGAAGTATCAAAGTAAACATAATAAAATAATCATACTTCATAAAACAATAGTAAAGTCAATTAAAGTTTCCAACAATAAAGAAAAATGAAATAGCATACCTTGCATTTAAAAAGTTTCTCTTGTATTCCATCTATAAGTTCTCCGGTCTCGCTATCATTTACCTAAATATATATGAAGATGACCCAATATAATATATAGATTAACAATAATAAATTTAAAAAATCATTTATGGTGTGTTTGATTGCATTTGCTTTCCATGAAAAATGTCAAATTGATGGAAAATTTTCCAACTTTATGCGTTTGAATGATAAATGGAAATGGAATTTAAATTATATGATACAACCCTTCTAAACATATTTTTAGTCATTTTTCCTAGAAATCATTTCCCGCCTCCCGTTAAGTAAAATATTTTCCGTAAAAGGTGAAAAATATATTTTCTATCTTTTCGTATCAAACGCACACTTATAATACGTTTGATAGGAGGGTGGAAAAGGAATCGGAATTCATTTTCCATGGAAAATATTTTTCCACCTTCCCCATAGGAATTCACTTTCCTTGATTTCAAGGAAAATCTCTACTTTTTAATCTAAGATGGAAAATAAAGTTATGTTTAATTAGACCAAGAAAATTTAGATGGAAAATGATATTTGCATGGAAAACAATTTGCAATCAAACACACCATATAATATTGATCAAATAAAAATTAAAATACAAAAACACACCACATACGAGTTTATATAGATAACAAACGACACGTGAAACCATTAGTTCAGGCAAAAAGGTCAGAATCTTATAAAAATCGAACTTAAATCTCATGTCATACATATATTATGTATATCTTATCCCATAATAAATAGGAAAAAAATGGAATCGGAAAAAAATGGAATCATACCAAATATAACAGCGTGAGAGAGTACAAATTAACAAATAATGAAAGGGGAAAAAAACTTGACTTAAAGCCATAATTAGGGTTTTCATTCACCGAAGGATAAAATTAGGTGAAAAACATAAAATTAAAATCGTTAGAAGAATTATACACAAAAAAAGAAACTTACCTCAAATACAAAAATTCTAGGGAGACATAAAAACTGATATTCTCGGTGTGGTAAAGTTTCATTGGCTTAAAAAAATAGTCATGTGATTATTATCTAATGAATTTGGGCAAGGAAGAATGCTACCTCTATGTCACATTTTCATGTCTCCGTAGAATTGCTCCATCAGATAACATTGGTCGAAATCATAGAAATTCAAAAATTAAAAAAAAAGAAGGTCAGATCCACAAATCTGTAACTCTCCCATGACTACATCCAATACTGAAGAATTTGTCTTAAAATAGTTGTTTTAGAAGATATGGCTCACCGAATTCAGTTAAGAAAATATCTAGGAGTGAAAATTTAGTATAGATACGAACAAATATACGTGAATCACGGAACCCAAAAAGAAAATGAACGTAAAGTTAAAGAGGGAGAGAGAGAGTTAAAAAGCATAATTTAATTAAAAATCGCATATGTTAAAAAAGAATGGTAAAATATGGAAATGAGGGAACCCAACATAGGAAATGTGTGTAAGGCCAAGAAACATAACTCAAAAAGCCAACCTAAAAATCGCATTAATTAAAAAATGTATCATAAAAAAGGGGCCCCATTTAAGGAAAAAACAATTAAATAAATAATAATCTTAAAAAACCAAAATGTTTACGCCGCCAGGTGAGTTATGCTGCCAACTTTTTGGTGGGAAACTAAATCCAGAAACTATCTTCCTTTTATATATATTAAGTTAAAGATTATACTTTTTTCCATGTATTCTTTTATTTACCAAATTTTTATTTGTCAAAACTAAACGGGCGTTTTGCTCCCAAAAAAAAAGGAAAGGAAAAACTAAACTAGCTCTAATTTTGAGCTAAATATATGTTTATATTTGAGACGAAATCAAACCACGATGAATAAAAAAGATAACTAATGTCAAGTTTTTGTCCTACGTGATTTTTTCATGGACAATAATGATATGATGAGAACATTTGAGAATTGTTATGAAGATAGGGTACATAGAGTGAGACTTTCTGACGATTATAGTCTCGTCAGATGGTTTACCACTCATGATTCAATTAATAATCTTGAGGATAGCAACTATCCCGGTAATGCACTTAATAAACAGAAGGTTATACTAAAAAAAATTGCAAGAAATTCAGTCAGTGATTTGTGCATGAATATGAAGATAAAACAATGTTATAAACTTCAATAACGATCCATAATTAGAAAATTTGAAATGACTATAAGATTTTATATTTGTTAACATTGGCAAAAAATGTCATATTACATAAAATCCCAGAAACAATAAAAAGAAAATGAGAAATTCTCAATTCACGTGCTTTGTAACGCCTCAAATTTAAAAGTATTACTAGATTTCCACCCATGCAAGAGCTCTAAAGGAATTTCATACATAAAATATAATAAAATTGTATTTTTCAAGTTTAATGTTATAAATAAATTAAAAAACACAGCCTTATGAAATTAATGTGCAACTTACGTTTGCAAGTAGCATGCAATCAATTCTTTATTTTGATGACATAATTTTAAATTCTTGTTCTTAGTCTATCACCATCTCGTTGAACCAATAATTTTTTTATTAATTCTTATTTTTTATTTCTTTTAAAGACAATAAAATCTGATAACATAATTCTATATTAGTTTCATATCTCGTGCATTTATAGACATACTATGCTTCACGCCTCGTGCGTTTCACTGACATATTATAGTGATAAAGTAAAATACAATAGAGTATAAGAACATAAAATTATGAAATTATACAATCGACCAAAGTAAAATTGAAATCCATTGGGCAAATATGAGATATATCTAACCAAAATGTAATTTGTAGATAGAGTTTCAAAATAAAAATATTAAATTAATACGTAGATTGAGTCCCAAAATAAAAAATACTATATATATATATATATATACACGTAGATAATAAAAAATATTATCTATATATATAATCAGAGTTTGTCTTGCTCAATTTGATTGTCGGGTATAATTAGAAATAATTTTCCCGCTCATTATTGGCTTTTTTAAAAAAACTAATTTGCTGACGTCATTATTCCATTATTATACTTTTCTTTATTGTTATATTTTTCCTTTTAATTATTTAATTTAATATTTTTTTATTTTGAGACTCAATCTACGTATTAATTTAATATTTTATTTTAGAACTCTATCTACTTATTACATTTTAGTTAGATATGTATCATATTTGCCTAATAGATTTTAATTTTACTGTGTCCAATTGTATAATTTCATGATTTTCTATTCTCCTACTATACTTTCGCAGTATAATATGTCTATAAAATATACGGGTGTAAAGCACAGTAGTCTGTAAATGTACGAATGAGAAACTAATATAGATTATGTTATCGGGTTTTATTGCCTTTAAAGAAAATAAAAAATAAGAATTAACAAAAAAAAATTATTGGTTTAATTATTGGAATCCATCAAAGAGAGGCTCGCCTCCTTGCTATTTTTGATGGGGGTACACCCCCCATGATATAGGGGGCTCGCTTCCTTAACTCAGAGGTGCGTCCCTTATGTGTTTTATAGGGGTGCCTTTAGAAATTTGTACCTATATTTAATATGAGTGTGTTTTGTCTTACCATTTATATTTTTCGGGCGCAATTTTAATAGCGGAACAAATAACCTTTTTATTTACAAGATGGAATTAAGATTGGAAATGAGCATGGATTTGACGACACGGTAAGCATTTAGCTTCGGTTAATTATTACCTTATCATAGTTAAATATTGAGGAGATAAATAAATAGGAAATCTTATATCTACAGATGTTAGAATAAACCTAATAAAGCGTGAAAGATATTGATGGCCTATGCAATACAATGTTTGGAGGTGCCGAAACTACTAATGTCCTTAGATAGCTAACGACTGATCTAAGTAACGATCCAACTACAATTCTATTATGTGCTCCTACGTGACAACGTGATATTTAAATATCTGTCATGCCTTATAATATTTATGTGATATATTATCTTAGTTCTGAGACATAAAAGTTAGGCATGACTTAATTGGCACCGTTGAGACATATGTTGTTGAACATATGATGTGGTATATCATATGCGCACATTTGAGAATGATGATAAAGATAAGAATATGGTGTAATCTATGTATAGTTACATCGCATTGTATTTCTCGTACAAGCTATATACACTTGTGAGTGTTGAGAGCCCGACGGTCAGCTGACCGGGTATATATACCGGACGCAGTATTGAGACTTGGCGGTTGTATGTTATGGCCAAGTGTTGATTATTTGATGATATTGGTAAGTTCTTGTCGTCTCCTGAGCCGAGTTTGAGGAAACAACGGACACGTCGAAGGATTTCTGGGTTGAGGTGAGACTATGACGGACCTTTGGGCAAGGTATTGTGCGCATGCCTTTTAATTATGAGCTCATGGGATACAGGGATGTGGGCCCTATTTGCATTGTGGTGTTTGAAATCATCATATACATATGCATGGTGTTACTTACTGAACGTTAGCTCATATAGTTTTGTATTTTAGGTGTGACAATCCAAGTAACGAAAAGTGATGACAACTTCAAGGTGAACGGAGGACTATGTACGGGAATCCTGACCGTGAGTATTTAAAGTCTACTACCAGAGGCACCCTAAATGTTACAAATATTTTTATCCTAAAATAATTAGTATTACCTTATAAAAATAAAGTATTTTCAAAAGACAGTCCTCAATCTTCCCTGCCTTTATTAAGAAGCGAACTTTATTTATCATCCGATAAATACGGTTCCGTTATTATTATATTATTATAAAAATATAATTGAATATTTTGAAAATGAATTATGTTTACTCTAACTTATTCTTCGTCGAAAATGTTATCTGAGAAAAATATTTTTTTAAGTACCAAAAATTTGTACATAGTATAAGATTTAAAATTGTTATTTTCCCAGTAATATAGAAATTTTAGAATATTCAAGGGTGTTACACGCTTGTTTTCCAATTTTTTTATATTTTATACGTTAAAAAATAATCCAATATTTTAATAAATATGGAATTTCAATTCCCTGGAAAATGAATTATCTATGTCCCCTAAAGAAAATATTTTCCTTGTTTCTTTAGAAAATATAGTCACGTGACCAAAAGTGGGAAAATATTTTTCACGGAAAAAAAGTCAATCAAACAGTACGAAAGTGAGAATTTAGGTGGAAAACTAACATTTTACATGGAAAATTATGGCAATCAAATACACTCTTAATGTCTCAAATAGCACGTCTTTTTCAAGAGGGAAAACGAAAATATAACTTGATAGTTTACAAAAAAAATTTGCATTCAACATAATAATTTTAACCAACCTTTGAGTCATTGTCATGTCAACGAGAAATAACACATAAACAACTTTCAATATATATTCTATTAAATAATCTAGTGCCATATTTATCGAATCAAGTAATAATTAACTAGATTTTTCACTCGTGCATAGAGATCTAGTAAAAAAAGTCATGCATCAAAAGTAGTTTAATAAAAATTTAGATACTTGATGTTATAAAAGAATATAAAAACTATGACATTTACAAATATAATTTGTATTGTAAAAAAAAGTCTTGGATCAAATAATATCAAAGTCTTTCTTGTAATAAATAAAAAAAATTTGTCACATGCATCTGATCCGGATATAATTTTTGCCCAAATGATGCGATCTCAATTTCTTGATATTATAAGTCTCGTGCCACTACATAATATAGTCGAATGATAAAAATTCCGTAACAATATACCATTAATACTGATATTTATTGACTTATAGATGAAAATTATAGAGTATCGTATCGCATTCAAGAATTCGAATTTCTAAAGATTTTCAGTAGAAGTTATTGTTAAAATATGATGAAATGATAGCATGACCATCTCTGCGATGTATGGCAATCGGTTAAAATTTATTTAAAATTATATGTCAAGATAGACGTTAAATGCTTTGTGAACCCTAAAAATTATTTTTCTAATTTTACTCTTCAGTAAAATGTGTCATTTATTGTAATTATTTTTTTATTATCTGAGACTATATTTGATGATGATAAGGTGATAATATAGCCTTAACAAAGCGATCTTCTTTTAATTACGTATAATTTTGGTGATATAATTGTTGATAATTAAAATGAAGATACCTAATTCGTACTAAATTAAAGTTTTTAATCTAATTATTGACATCTAAACAACATTTATCTATTTGTAAGTAAGGTAAAAATTCAATGACATTCTATGCAATTAATATTGTCATAATTTATCTTTCCTTTTTCCTTAGTGACAACAGAAACAAAAAAGGTATCTCGAATAATTGATAAAATAAAAGAGATTCATGTGATTCACCTTGACAATAAATTTTGATAGCAGAATTCGGGTTATGAAGACAACTATCAAGAATATTAAAAGATAATATAGTTAATTGGATTGAGCTCATACAGAAAACCCCAAAAAAATGCACATGGCACAACCCATTTTATTCATGTATGATTGCATTGTATTATTGTAAAAGTAAATAATATCATATTTTATATTATGCTCGTGCCTACCTTAGATGAAAAGCTGAAAATAAAAATAAAGTATAACTATCTCTAAATACAACAAACTAAGTTTCTTAAAAGACGGGATACCAAAATATCTAATTGATTAAATAAAAGAGATTCATGTTATTCACCTTGACAATAAATTTTGATAGCAGAATTTGGCTTGTGAAGACGACTAGCAAGAATATTAAAAGATAATATAGTTAATTAGATTGAACTCATACAGAAAACCCCAAAAAAATACACATGGCGCAACCCATTTTATTCATGTATGATTACATTGTAGTATTGTAAAAGTAAATAACATCATATTTTATATTATATTCGTGTCTATCTTAGATGAAAAGCTGAAAATGAAAATAAAATATAATTATCCCTAAATACAACAAACGAAGTTTCTTAAAAGACAGGATACCAAAATGCCGAAAAATATGAGTCTCATTCCGGTGCCATATGAGCCACACACTATGGCACCATATTTACCATGTGGCGTGTATGTATGGTAAATATGTTGTCATAGTATGTGACACATATGACGCTAGATAAAAATCATAAAAATATCATACAACACCAATATCATTGCCAACGGTGGAATCGAAAGAAGTCTCACCCATGCGCTGCACCGCTATGTGTCATCAGATTTGCATAACAAAATCAGTAAATACACAATTTTGATTTAGTACTTGAACCGTTAAATTAATATTTTATTAATAACATATTAATAGTTACCCTTTTATGTACTCGATTAATATTTTATTATATTTTACTTTTAAACCATTTAACTTATTTAATATTATTTGTTAACAATCTAATAATATGTATCGGGCGTACATAGCCGTATTTTCTCGATATTCAGTCAGTTAAAAATTTTCATACACATGTAAGAAAGTACATTCGATATATTCTTTTTTAACTTGATAATACTTAGTTTCCCCATATACCTTTTTAATTGGGTGATGCTTTGTTTTATTTTGTACCAGTACCCATAATATCACATTGTTATTTTAGTCTATCAAATAACAAATATAATCCGTAAAAAAGTTACATGATTTTATAATTACAATTGTTAGAGTTATAGTGTACATTTGTATCAAAATTAACATATAAGTTTGTTTTTTAAACAGCATGTCATAAATAAAGTACAATATACTAGTTCCATTGCCTAGAATTACGAATTGACATGCGAATTACAAATCACTACTGGATATTTGTAGTAAAATATTTAAGCATTGAGTGTAAATTTGGTTGCAACTGAGTCTATAATTTTGAGTCTCCTCCAAATCGTCATTCAGGTTCACATGTCCAGCCTATATAAAGTTATAATAATTAGCAATCAAAAAATTGAATTACAATCAGCTATAATAATTATGAGTCTAGCATCTCATTCATGTGTTGCATGGGAAAACTAATTTTAAAAAAATTCAATAATAATGAACAATAAAATATTGAACAAATACGCGCCATTGAATTTGCATAAGAAAAGATGTAAATATATATGTTTGAGTTAATATTTGACATGTTAAATTAATATGTTATTAATAATATATTAATAGTTACTCGTTTATGTATTCGATTAATGTTTTACTATATTTTAAGTTTATATCATCTAATTTATTTAATATTATTAGTTAACAGTCTAATAATACGTATAGGTATATACATACCCGTATTCATTCGATACTCATTCACATAAAAATTCTCATACTCATACGAAAGTACCTTCCGACTTACCATTTTAACCGAATAATATCTCGTTTCCTCATATACATTTTTAATTGGGTAATATTTTATTTTTTTTACAAATACACATATATAATATCACGTTGCTATTTTAATTTAGCAAATAACAAATATAATCTTTAAAAAGTAGCATATATATCTATAGGTAAATTAGTCTGTGGTATCATTGTACAACAGTTTTCCCGCTAAAAAAGTATTTTAATAAGATTTTTTTTGACATTTTATTTTCTATAGCTGTAACTCGTGTGGTATTCTTAGTTTTTTCAATTTTTATTCTTTTTTACTTGATCCATCCAATTTTTTGAAGATAGTTTCACTATTTAATTTAATAACTAATACATATTTATTATCATTTAATTGTTTAAATTATAAATAAATTTGATTATGTAATGATGGATAAGTGTTGATATTATTAAAATATTTCTAGTTCATGATTTATTTAGCAAACAAATTGTAGTTTATAATTCATAAAACAATGAAAATTAATTAATATGAATAAGAAACATAATTGATAACTCGTATTCGTCAAATAATAATAAAACAATAGAAATAAATAAAACAATATAAATAAATATGAATAAGGAACTTACTTGATAGCTCATATTCATCGGATAATAAATTTCATTCATGAACTTTTATTTTTTTTATAAATCGTCTTAATTAAATTGAATATTTAATTAATTAAACATATATATATCGTTAGTTTAGATTAATTTAAGAATTATAATTGTAATTTTTTCTCAATATTTTAAGAATTATAAATGTTAATAATTACGACTATTTTTCTTTAAACGGATAAACATTTTACACGCTACAATTTATTCATTTCGTAACTATAGGCAAAAAATAAAGCTTGATTTTTATAGGAATTTTTGAATCTCGAAAAGATAAACTTAAAGATAGCAATACAAAATAATATTCATCTTCGCAATTGGGCTAATCAATATTAGTAGAAGTTAATTAATGTTCAAGTAAAAGATAAAGAAAAATATTTACATTCATGTTTATCTAAGAATCTAACCGGATCGGGGAATGCCTTTTGTTAATTATATTTTTCATATGAAATTATAACATTAATTAAATTGATTCTTTATTTCTTCCTTAAATCCAATTTTGTATGTTTATAAATTTAGAGACACTGCAGACAAATAATTATTAACAATTTAATATTTTCTTTGAGTGAAAACACGTGAGAATAGTAATATATATAAATGAGAATTATTAACAAACAAAGTAGTTAACATAATGGTTTAAAGTATGTTACTCTTAACATGCAGGTCACAAGTTCAATCCTTCACTGTTATATTTGTAATAATTTTTTTATTATTAAAAGTGACAGGGAGTGTAGTATGGTGTTATAGGCAACTGCGCCAGACAAAGCTTTAGACGAGAAAGATTTTCTAATTGCGCTAAATGAAATTATAATTGCGCCAGATAAACTGTCATTTAATATATATATATATATATACACACACACATATAATATAATATATAGATTACAATTAAATCAAAATTTAGTGATTAATTAAATTGATCAAAATCAAAGTTGAATGACCAAGTTGGCGTTAAATAAAAGTTCATTAATCTAATTAGGAGTAGAGTATAAATTCAATGATCTAATTGTTGACAAATAAAGCTCAGTGATTTGAACTACAATAAAGTGCAAGTTTGGTGACATTTGATACAATTAACCCATTGGTACTTAGGTTGCGTTCTATTACAAGTATGGAATTTACTTGAAAATAAAATATTTTACTATCAATTGAATTACCTGTATTAAATTTCATAGAAAATAAATTATAACATGTTTAATTGAAAAAGGAATTCACGAGAAAATATATGAATTAGTTGGAAAATAAAAAAACCTATGAATTATCTGGAAAATAAAAAAGAATAATGCTATTTATCTAGACTGGAAACCGATCTTCAGTCTAATTGTCCTTTTTTATTGACTATTTAATAAATCAATGTTCTCATGTATTTAAACATATCTACTCATCTCCAATGTAGTAATACTAACTAGACTGCAAACCAGTCTCTAGTCTAGGTAAATAACATTACTTAATAAAAAACCTACACCCCCATAGAAAAAGGTTTTTCTTATTTTTAAGGAAAATGTAGTCACGTCACCAAAAGTTAGAAAATATTTTTCATGGAAAAAAGGCAATCAAACATCACAAAAGTCAGAATTTGAGTGAAAACCCCATTTTCAATGGAATCTTTAGTAATCAAACACACTCTTAGATAAAAATAAAAATTAAATTAAATTAGAAGAAAGAAAATAAATGTCGCGTCCAAATCTATATATTATTAGATGCTACTGAGATTCTGGAATCAGCTTCCCTTCCATTTCTAATTATGGAATCTCAATTTTTTTTTAATTTTTCCTTTCTTTTCTTCTCAAATCATTTGCTTGCAGCATATTTTTTGTCCAACTCTCAACTTTTTATTTTTATAGTTATTTTTTCAAGCAACTCCCCACTTTCTATCTATATTAACTACCCACTATCTGTTTTGTTTTCTTGTATGAATTTTCTTTTTTCCCTTTGAACTCTCAACTTTTTTATTTTTATGGTTCTTTTTTCAAGTAACTCTCCAATTTCTATCTATATTAACTACCCACTATCTATTTTTTTCCTTGAATGAATTTTCTTTTCTACTACAATTTCCTTTTTTATTCCTTCAAAATGTTCAACTATCCACATATTTACATTCCCGCTTAGTAATCAATGTTCTTTTTATTTTTTAAAAAATGTTCTTTTCTTATTTAACTAATTATTTTCATTTTCTTTGCTGCAAAATTATTAGGCCTTCCCGACTTTTTGAGAACTAACAATTTTGTCATATAAACTGCAATTATTTTCCTAATTTTGTAATGTCAATATTTTTATTTTAATCCCGAAACTATTCTGCTAACTACAAATATATCTATACAATATTGCACTTCCATACACCCCTTATGAATAAAATATTTATGTCATTTTATAAGTTTTGAATTGGGTTACTATGTATATAATTCGTACTCAACCGATTTGAATATTGTCTATTATATTTATTTATTTCGTGATATACATTCTAATAGTTAGTTTTCTTTTTCATTTTATGCAATGCAAATTTTGATAAAAGCAATCAATTATGGCTCAAATTAATTCATGGCACAACTTATTAGTCCACATAGTGATGCTGATATATATATATATATATATATCTCAATCCAATTAAGACACTAATGTAAAAAAAATCCAATTAAGACACAATGGGTCCTGAATATTCACATTGCCTGTATGTACAGAATCCCTACATACAAAGATAGAGATGAATAGCCTTGAATTTGATCCACCGTCATTTTTTCTTTTTGAGTAGTGTAAAATTAGAAAATTCATCTCTTGCCAAGATACTAAGTTTAAACTAATTTGACATGACCTACATCAAAATAATTTTTTTTACAAATATATTGAATAGAGTATATTATGTATTGTATTAGAAAAAAATAATTGACTTTTTTTCTATTTCATTTATGTCAGATTAACCAATATTAGATATATTTGTATAAAAAAAGAAAAACATTGTGTATCTATGTTATAGTTGAGAATGGATTCGGTAAGGAGGTCCTATACGTCTACGTGGTAGGACTTTCATTAATTCAAACTTTACAATACATCTTTGGCTATGAGCAGTTTTTCACACATTTTTTAACCCGATTTCTGTAAAACAAATTAAAAATAATCAAATAGCAGCCAAAATTCCCAAATCTTCAAAGGAAAAGATAGAAAAAATGGCAACCAAGACAGAGGAAAAACGGGTTGAAAAAAACCTGCCACTGAGAAATCTCTCACAGCAGCAATAGCTTTAGTACAAAAGAAGCCTGAAGCTCGAAAGTAAATTGCCCAAGAGTAGTGGTGCCTCAAAAACAAGAAATGCATTTTAAGAAGAAATTATCCAAGGATTTCCCCAAGTCCATAGGTAAATGCAATTCTCTGATATTAATATGTATACACATAACATTAGAGTATTTGAAGGACTCGATTTCGTGATTCATTTCCCCTTAATTACATTTTTTCTGGGTTAATCTGCATACGGGTTGCGGAATTTGAACAATTTGTAGCATCTCATCACTATTGTTTTTAGGTCTAATTTTGGTTTTTGGTTAAATTCTTTATTTGTAAATGAGTATAGTAGCTGAATAGAGAAAAATTACTACCTTAAGAATTCCGTCTTTGTTAATATCGCAAGTAGCTATCATTGAGAAGCAATTCAGCTGAACAGATATAATTTTGTTTAATATAATTATTTTTTGTTGATTAAAGAATTATTTTTTACATAATTGTTATTTTAGTATGATACGTTTTGGGAAATTTTGTTATTTTGATGTGAGAGGAATAGGAGGAATTAAAAATTAATGCTTTACTTGAACTAAACTTGAGAAAACAGAAAAATAAAATACTTCATCTTTTTCTTTTTCTTGACTCTTGAAAGAAGTAGACGACAAATAGAACTAAACTTCGTATTTTCTTTGATATCTAATAATGATATCAAACAAACAAATAAAATGATAAATGTGTTATAAATTAGAAGAAAAGAATAGAAAATAGAGAGAAAACTTGTGAGTTGTGTGTATTATTCTCAATACAAAGGGGGCTATTTATAGACCCAAGAAGTCTTGGTGGGCAAGTAAAATATTCTTGGAGTGGTGACCAAGACACAACGGCTGTTAGGGTTTCAGGGTTAGTTATTCACACTAAAATACTATTTACAACACTCCCCCTTGAATGACTATCTATACATTAACTGTCTCGTAAAAAACCTCGTTTGGGGAAAAACCCAAAGGGAGAAAAACCTGCCAAACTAATAAATAAAAAGTACAATTAATTTTGATTAACTTTAGAGCGTCCAATTGCTGCCTCATTAAAACCTTGTCAGAAAAACCCAGTGGGACAAAAACTAATCAAAGGAAAAAGAGTAGTTGTTCCCCTCGATTTCAGCCAGCGATAGTTCTCGTGTTAGCCATCTATATCTCTCCAATATCTTCAATACTTTGAAATATATTCTGCTTCGGGTAGAGTATCAACTCTTCAGGAGTTTTATACTGAGGGTCATTATTATATATGTCACAGGCATTTATTACAGAAAGAATATACTTCGTTAAAACCTTACAAGGAAAAAACAATGTGGGAAAAAATCCAAGTGAAGGAAAAATAGTACATTATTCTTTGGATACGTCATTGATGTTGTCTCGTTAAAAACGTTACTAAGGAAACCCATTGGGACAAAACCTTAGTCAAGGGAAAAAGAGTACAACTCGTATCTCCCTCATATTAACTGGCAATGCATACATGAACTTTAAGTTCTTTATACGCTTTAGTCAAGCATATCAAATCTATTGACATATATGTTCACATTTTGCCAGTCGAATGAAACTTCAGGTTTCAATAATATCCACCATATATTTAATGCTCTTTTAGCATAACTATCGATCATCATATTATTGACATTGTAACAATTTGCAGGATGTCTTTTTATCTTGTCCAGTATTCAAGGTCAACAATTTTTGATGAAATTGATTCATCATCCTCGCTATTTATTGAGCTCACGAGAATGTGTAGTAGACTATTATTTCTTGTCGATTCCATCTTGTCTCAGTATAGACATAGCTTGTCGAGATCTCTTTATTCCAATAATTTCAGGTACCTGGGCCTCTTTAGGTACTTTTTAATTTGTTATGTCTGTATACTCTTCTAGAGTATATATGCCTCAAAAGTACCATCACAAGTATTTGCTCCATATTCCTTTTCATAAATGTTTATTTTGGAATCGATCACGTCATGTTTCAAGCATGCCATTAATATCTCAAATCCTCTTATAGGATTTTATATCAATCCAAGTTGGAGCATTAACTTGTTATGTCTGTTGGTAATGATACAGTCAGTAATCTGAAATGCATATTATCTCGCAAACTTCCGGTTTGCATTATAAATGCGAGGATTACAACTGAGCATTTCATATATTTGTTACTAACTATTAATTTCTCCCCTTAATGTTGAGAAGACTATTTAATTTAAGAAATAGTCAGAAAAACATATTCATCCTTCATGGATGAAGCATACAAATAAGGATTTCAAATCCATTATATATTCTTAGCATTACAATAATATCCATCTTAGTACGTGTGGTAGAGTGACTATACATATCACACTTATCAATCAACTTTAGATGAAGGCTTCTAACTGAAAGCCAAATATAGGGATATCATATACTACCCCCGTCCCAAAAAGATGGTCCATCTTTCCTTTTTCCTCAGTCCCAAAATATGGTCCAGTTACTATCTTAGGCATGTATTTTATCTATAGAGTTTCTAATATACCCCTACTTAATATACCTTGGTAATATAGTTTATGACTTGGGGAATACAAAAGGTTAGTTTTGGGAATAATGTTTTTCTTTGTTAATGTAGCCCATAAACCTTCTTCCACCTCCGTCCATTAAGTTTCTTATATATTCATTGATTGCTTATTGACATTAACAAAAGAGTATAATAGGAAAAATACAGGTAAACTTTAATATTTTAACTAACATTTCTTAATATGTGTGTATAGTTGAAATGGACCATCTTTTTAGGACGGAGGTAGTACTCTATTGGCATGTTATATAAGAAGATTTCTTCTAAGGAACCCAGCCCTGGGTTCCTTATGAAACTCAGGAGCCAATGATGAGGTGTAAACACTTCATTGGCTCCTGGGCTTCTTAAAGAACCCAAGGCTGGGTTCCTTAGAAATGCTCTATATAAGAATAATGTTGTAAGTGAAAGATTAATATCACTTAAAGACAAATGGTTTGTTCTTAATTTGGTGTAGCAAATAACTTGAGGCGTATAATTTTATTTTGCTAACCATAGGTAATTAATATCCCAATCAATATATGAATGATTAATAACTTTTGGGATAAAATTCACTAGTAAGATACATATGTCTTTTATGATATCTAGAACTTTTGCTCATAATT
Organism: Nyctanthes arbor-tristis; assembly: GCA_963692815.1. NCBI lineage: Eukaryota > Viridiplantae > Streptophyta > Magnoliopsida > Lamiales > Oleaceae > Nyctanthes > Nyctanthes arbor-tristis. The sequence goes on along the minus strand of CAVNYN010286326.1, from coordinate 39,841 downwards.
AATCAATTAACCAAATATTCTTGCAAACTTCTAGTTACGAGTTTGACATGTGACCTCTAGTGGATCCAAATTCATAAAATATCTAGAAGGTCTATTTGGAGGGTGAGTGGGCCCACACGATTCACCCTGAGTATTTTTCAGATATATTTGGAACTTAGTTCCAAATAGCTAGTGGTTATTAATAGTCAAATTGCCTGAGAACTTGCATCACACGAGAATTCTTTTAAATGGAAGAATCTTTTATTCTTCACATGATTCTCGATAGTTCTTATTATCAACAAACTGGGATAGTCTAATTGGTCATGCCAAATAATAAAATTTTCATAATACTGAACTTCTAGTCCAATATGACAAGTAATGTATTTGAACAGCACTACCAAAAATTTTTAAGTAAGAGACATCAGATTCTCAACCAAAGACATGCCATAAGGGAGAATACCGATGATAGATAATTGGCCTTATACGGACTACAACATGTAATATGGCATGATCCCAAACAGAAATTGGGAGTTTTGTTTTTATAGACAATGGTCTAACAATTAATTGAACAGTTCTGTTAAACGATTCTGAGTGTGAACATGAGCAATTGAATGTTCAACCTCAATTCCGATTGCCATGTAATAATGGTCGAATGCTTGAGATCAAAACTCACCAACATCATCAAGGCGAACTTTCTTGATTCCAGGAACATGGGACTATCTGATAGAATCATCAATCAATATCATAAATTAATAATGGTCCACATAGTGGGTATACGTGCCCCATATATATCTCCATGAATTCTTTCCAAGAAAATTGGAGACTCAATATCAACCTTTATATTAGAATGATTGATGACTAACTTGCTTTGCTCACAGCAGCATATGGGAAACCATTTGCTAAAAGAAACTTCTGGTTCTTTAAATTGTACCCTTGTGAATTATGTACCACATCATAGTTGCTCATGTATGCCCAAACTTATCATACCAAGGTATAAAGTTCTTTCGATCAACAAACTTCATATTCGTAATATGGTTTGGTTTGTCTTAATTACTTTTATGAATGTATAATACATTCTAGACGGTAGTATTGAGAATTTCTCCTTTATCTGTGTTGAGCCAGATAGAAAGGAATTTATACAAAATATCATTATCTTTTTGCATTATATCAATGTAATATCCATTGAATATTTTTAGAAATCAGCAAATTTCTCTTGAATTTGCTAAACTACATCATCAATATATAATTTAGTATTATTCATCAAAATAATACAAGCTCTTCTGGAGCTTTTGATGATGTTCGATGTACCTGATATATAATATTATTATTTTCAGCTAATGTTAATTCAGAAAGTACTTTATCTTGAATAATGGTATATGTAATTGCATTATCAACTAGAACAATTTATTATAATGAACCACCAATCAGGTTATCAATATTCTATTTTGGACCGGCTAAGAAATCAGAAACATCAAAGTGAGTCATAACTTGACCATCATAATCAAGGAAACTAATCTCTATTTTTTCTTTTCCCTTGATTGACTACAAGTTAGAGATCCACAAGGTATTTTGCCATACGACAGGTACATGCTCAATGCCTTTTCATGCTCATTTTTAAATGAGCTATTATCATTAGATGCTTTATGCATATCACTATTAGGGTTTTGTTTATGAGTTTTCCCATGTCTTCACCCATGATTCACTATAAGATGTTGTATTTGCTTTAGGCAATGCAATGAAACTAGTGGGACGGAACTCATGATTTCTCATATATCAAGTGGATTTTTAACAGTAAAGTACTCAACTTTGAATTAGACATAATAACGAAGGAAACTAAGTGCTTTTGCAAAATCCTTAGATGTGTTTCCTTCTTTTGTTATCTTACCCAGATCGGAAGATATTAGATGAACTAAAACATCAAGGGCCCGTGACAAATAATTCTTGCCGATATGTCACGTGCAACTAACTAAAATTTGGTGATATTGGCTATTAGTATAACTTTATGATATGTAAAGTCATAAATTCAATATCAACAGGATATGAATATTTATACTCTCCTTCAGAGAGTATTGTTTCAGATATTACTAATATCTATAGCCATCAAGACATATGCTACTTTAGGAGCATAGTAAATTATACTTTTGGAATCAATTTGAGTTATTACAACTCCAGAAGTAATAGATCAATATTTTTCAAGAATATTGAATACCAAATAAATTAGATCCTTATATCCAATATAAATTGCTCTTTAAGAGCATGTAACATTATTCAAAATATTACAACTAATTGTGCTACTTTAGGAGCAATAACTTATTTAATCTAATTAAAGTAATAATAAACTAAAAATAAATAACAAGATGAGAAATAAATAATGCATATAACGAATAATAAAAGAGATAACGAATAATAAAAGAGATAATTCATAATGAGCAATATAAAATATTCTTCAAGAATATTTATTTACTGTATTTTTCTTCAAGAAAACACAGATCTAAATCTCATATATCGTGCTATTCAAAAGCACACCATATTAAATAGGAATATGATGAGATCATGTTGTGTTCTTCAGAAATCACAATATATTAATCTTAATAATCTTCAGGATTATTAAGAATTAGAAAATCGTGTTTCTTTAGGAATTACGACGAATCTTATATGACTTTTCTAAAGCCAATCATATTCTTCTGGAATATGAGATATAATTGGTGATTCTTCAGGAATCACAAGAATTATATGTGCCAAGACTCTTCAGGAGCCAATCATATTCTTCTGGAATATGGAGCATAAATTGTGATTCTTCATCTATCACAAAATATATTATCTAAATCACAATAATTTTCAGGATTATTGGTGAAACTTTAAAGATCATATTTCTTCTGAAAACCACGATTAATAATGTGTGTGTATATATATATATATATATATATCAGGACTCTTCCAAAGCCAATCATACTCTTTTAAAAATATAAGATATAATAGTAATTATCAAATTAAAGCAATTGTTCATAAACATTAACAACAAAGTGCTTTTGGAAGACTAGACCCAATTGGTGATAAAACTATTGGAACCAATCTTACATATTCAAAATAAACAACGTGGGTTTTAAAACACATTCCAACCTTGAAAACATATTCCAATAATGACATATTCAAAACCATTGAAAAGTGCGTGGGTTTTCTTAATTGAAAGAAAATAAACACCCGTGTATAATCACAAGCAGTGGTAAAAAAATTTTCTATATTCAAAATAATGGATGAACAGGGTAAAACTTTTAGATCACGTTTAAAGGGGAAAAAATTTTGAGCTTCTTGTACTGATAACGTGTTATAAACTAAAAGAAAAGAATAGAAAATAGAGAGAAAACTCGTGAATTGTGTGTATTATTCTCAATACAAAGGGGGTTATTTATAGATTTACAATACCAAGAAGTCTTGGTGGGCAAATAAAATACTTTTGGAGTGGTGACCAAGATACGACCGCTATTAGGGTTTCAGGGTTAGTCATTCACACTAAAATACTATTTACAACAAAATGTTATATATAAAAAAGTATTTCAAATTTTGTAACATGTTTTAATACATTTGTTAATTTGATAATGAAATATATGTCGATGCAACACACGAGAGTGCAACTAGTTCTAATAAACAATGTCATCTGTCAAATTTCAATTTGTACTAGGCAGAGACATAAAAAATTGACACATATAATTATGATGCTAGACATGTGAGCAGTGGTAATGACCTTCCACCAGATGTATGGCAGAATTATCCCGCCACACACACGTGGCAGAGATTATTGGGATAATTGTGTGGTCCCACATATAGGGGCCGTTACATACAAGGCCTCACTCTATATAGATTTCTCCAATAATCTCCTACCATGTGTCCGTATAGTGGGAGATCATTTTCAATGTGAACGGTATAATGGATTTGATCTCCATTTTCTTTGTCACATTATATAACTCTATTTTTTACCACTTTACAACTAATCATCAATTATAATCAAATATTTAAAAAAAAATCCACTGCCCATTTCACCTCGTGTAATAACCAAATATCTATTATCTATCTATTTTTATGTATTAAAATAACAAAGTTGGTCAACATTTTTTCCCGCAAAAATTTATTACTTAAGTCCTTCTCTTTTAATGTATTTTATAGATAACACTATAATCTTCTCCAAAAGTTATTGCCATGATTTTGTTAGGATAATAACTTTTGGTAACAACTTAATCTCCGCCTAGATTGATTTATGTCCCGTAATTATTGTGAAACCAATTTTATATGAATTGCAAAAAAATTATCAATTACTTAGAAACTGTAAAATTATTGATTTAAATTTAAATAAATACAAACGTTTTTACAAAATTTCAATCGGCATATGAATATGTTATTGAAATTATTATTATGGAAAAAAATTAAATAAATAAAAAACCAAAAAGGTCATCTAAATATTAAAACAACAAAATTGGTCAACCTTTTTTCCCGCAAAAAATTATTACTCAAAAAGTCCTTATCTTTTAATATATTTCCTAGATAACACCACAATCTTTTTCAAAAGTTATTGCTATGATTTTGTTAGGATAATACCTTAATCTCGGCCTAGATTGATTTATGTCCCGTAATTATTGTGAAACCAATTTCATATGAGTTGCAAAAAAATTCTCAATTAGTTAGAAACTGTAAAAGTGTTATTCAAATTTAAATAAATACAAATGTTTTTTACAAAATTTCAATCGGCACAAATATGTTATTGAATTTACTATTATGACAAAAAAATAAATAAATAAAAAACTAAAAAAGTTATTTCTATCATAGTATACCAATATAGCTACACAAATATAAAAGTTGGATTCCCCGTTATCAAAAATAATAAAAGCAAAATCTTATATTTATATTATTAATTTGGATATTCTTATATTTATAATGTAATTTTTTATATGAGTGGGTATCGATCAAATACGTGTATCATGATAAAAATAATTATTCTAAAATAATGCAGCTTTTTAAAGGATTATATTGTTTATTTATTATAAAAAAATATCAACGGGGAATTATAGGTATAATTATAGTGTATAAAATTTTTTATCTAAACAACTTTCGAGTTGATATGGGATTATGATTAAGCCTGGGCATCGAGTCAGGCGGGTCGGTTTTGGCCCGAACCCGAGCCTGTGCCCGACTTAATGTTTGAAAATTTTCAAACCGAGACCAGCCTGATGAGCCAGTCAACCCGGCCCAAACTGACCAGAAACTGGTCGGTTTGGGTCGGGTCGGTTTTCGGTTTTAGGCCCCTTTTTTTTTAAGGCTTGGCCCAAATTGGTTGAAAGGCCCAAGTTGAGGAACATAACAAAAAAGAACCTTAATCTCATATTCATTTTATCATATACACTAGCGCACTTCCACATACTATCTCTCTCTCTCTCTCTCTCTCTCTCTCTCTCTATTCTCTCCAGTCGCGGCGGCGACCAATGGTGGCAACAGCGGCTGCGGTGAAGACGGAGGCTGGCGGTAGCGGTGGTGAGGAAGAAGCAGACTAGCGGCAGCGGCGGCGAAGAAGAAGCGCGCAGCAATGGTGGCGAACGGCAGCAATGGTGGCGATCGAACAGTGGCCCAGGCAAACAACGGCGAAGCTCGTAGTAGCGGCGGCTAAGGCAGACGAAGCGAAGCGCATAGCAGCGGCGGCCGAGGCTAACGAAGGCGAAGCAGCAGTAATGGCGAACGGCAGTAGCGGTGGGACGGCGCAGCAGAGGCAGTCCAGCGGCGGCGGCGGCGGCGGTAGTTTAAGTGGGATGAAGACTTGATTCTAAATTGTAAAATTAGGGTTCCAAACTTTAAATTTGAATGGGATGATTCTAAATTGTAATTTGTAAATGGTAAGGAAGGTTGAGAAAGTGGTAGATTAGAAATGTGGAAATTGGAATGATGCACTAACATTATTTTTCAAGACCAAAAAAAAAAAAATCTTTCCAAACCGGTTGAACCGAACCGGGTTGGTAGGGTTCGGTTCAAATCGGGTTTGACCGGTTTGAACAGTCAAACCCGAGGACCGAGCCAAACCGGCTCGGTTCAGCTGCTTAGAAACCGCATACCAACCCGATATGCTTAAAAACCGAACCGAACTAGCCCGAACCAGTCCGGGTCAGTTCAGTTTACCGGTTTTCCAGTTTCGATACCCAGGCCTAATTATGGTATATGCTTGATGCGTAATATTAGAATGTTAACTAATAATATTGAATAAATTAGATTGTTTAAAAATTAAATTATAATAAAACATTAAATGGGCATATAAGTCAGGAGTCCCTCTCAATAACTTTTCGGAAGTTTTGTTAAAAAAACTTACCATTCATATGGCACACATAGATATATGCTATGTGGATTTGAAACACACTTGACTTTGAATTATATGTGTCGTGCATCTATACAACTATATAAGTGGAACGTTTTTTAACAAAATGAAAATTTTCCTATAAGCGAGAATGTTTCTCTACAAATATATTTGTCAAATCTTTCCTTGATTTCCGCATATATAATTACACAAACCAAAATAAAAATTCATAATAATCAATAATTTAGTACTGAATTAAACCCATTATCTTACAAAACTTTTTTCTAATTATTAATTATAAAAATTTAATTATTTTGATATATTCCTATGTTGCAGGTAGTCCTAAAATACTAGAAATTTGTTCAAATATATAAGATAAAAAATAAAAATTAATTTCAGACATAACTATTAATAGATCGATATTTTTTTTATATGCTAGACAAAAATAGTAATGTGGTATTATGTGCATATATACAAAATAAAACGAATATCACCCAGTTAAAAATGTATTTGGGAAAATAAGGTATTATATGGTTAAAATAGTATGTTGGGTAGATACATTCTTATGAGCATGAAATTTTTTATCTGAATGGGTATTGAGTGAATACGAGTATTAGGGTATATACACAATACGCATTATTAGATCGTTTACTAATAATATTAAATAAGTTAAATGATTTAACTTATAATATTAAATAAATTAGATTATTTAACTTAGATGATTTATAATAATTTAGATGATAAATTAATAATATTAAATAAGTTAGATATTTAACTTAGACGATTTAATTTATAATATTACATACTCGATACGCACTATTAGACCGTTAACTAATAATATTAAATAAGTTCGATGACGAGTATCTGTTGAATATTTTATTGTTTATTATTATTGAATTTTCTTTAGAATTAGTCTTCTCGTGTAACGCACGTGTGAGAGGCTAGTTATAGTTGTACTAGTAATTGATTACAAAATGGGCACTTGTTTAGTTTGTGGAGTCAAAAATTCATGTTGGCTTTGTTTAAAATGGGAGAGGAATAATAAACTTGATAATTCCATACATACTTTCCCAGCTAAGCTATAATCCTATTTTTGTTAATTTTGTAATGAACAATTTCTTTTGTATTTGCAAATGTGGAAGTTTAATGTTAGAGAAAATATTGATCTATCAAAAAATTTTTTTTTTCTTTTTTGGTTTTGGTTTTTTGGAAATTGTGCAGTTGAAGTGCCATTTTATTTAATTATTACAATGTGAGAGTAAACATGTCATTTTATAAAAATTTTAATAGGCGAAATGGACAGAATCTGTCATTGGATACTTGGAGAGAGATTTATTTAAAGGCTGGGAACTTACAGTTTTTCTAAGGTGTCTATTGAATACCATTTTATGGAGTCCAATGTATTATGTGGTAAGTGTTCATTGGACACATTGAAAGATGATGGCCCATTTCCCCAAATGTGTTAAATGGACACTTGCCACATAATACATTGGACTTCATAAAATGGTGTTCAATGGACATCATAGAATATACCGAGAACTTATCGGACCAAAAATAAAAGTTAGGGAAAAGATTGTCTAAAAATTAAAAGATTGGGGACGTCTTGTGTAAATTACCCAAAAAAAAGTATTATTTTCCGTTGAGCCAATTTCTATATTGAATTTTGCCATCATCTTCTTCTCCAAATCTTGTGGGGTTTAGAGTCTAATCAACCTGCGAGACTCAACAATTGACTCAACCCCGCTGGCTTGAAGACTATTAAATTAAAAACAAAAGAGAGAGAGAGAGAAATTGACTTATTTTAGAAGAAAAAAAGGACAGAGAAGTGGAGAACCCGACCAAAATTGAGAAACCCAACCAAGCCAACTTCCGCTTGCGTCGATTTTGGGTTGCAATTCTTTGACAAGCGGAGTTGACTGATCAACCTAAAGGTGGAAATAATTATAATAGAAAAATCGTCGTTTTTGAAAAGTTGGAAATCTTGGTTACTAAGTAAAAAGATTAGGGGACCTCTAGCTAAAAGATTCAAACGTTATGGACCGCGATGCTATTTTATAGTAGGGGTACGCCATAGGGTATTCCAGACTGTATGAGGGCAACAATGGAAAACCATCGTAAAAGAACGCCCCCATAAAGTAAAATAAAAAGTTGGAACATGCGCGCAAATTAACTCCTGTTTTGTTCCCTCGGATTACTATTTTTTGCAGGCTCCATTCTTCTTCAGATCTCCTCTGCAATTTGCAATTTGTTCTCTTACTCTGTCCGATAATCATTCCTAGTTTTTCCTAAGGATATCGCAAATCAAGAACTTATTCAATAAGCGAAGTGCAGAGATCAAATGGGTTGCAGGAAGGAAAGACTTGGAGAAGATGCGAACAGGGCGGCTGTGGCGGCTTCAGTGAGCGACGCTTTGCTATTCGCTACGATGTGCATTATTGGCCTTCCCGTTGATGTTCATGCTAAAGATGGCTCTGTTTATTCTGGAATCTTTCAAACCGCGTGTGTCGACAATGACTATGGTATGACGGGCTTTGTAATTAACTTTTATTTTTTTGCATGTTCTGTCCGTTCTATCGGATTTCTCAAATCGCTTTCTGAATCTCGTTTATTGGGTATCCCGTTTTATGGGCTTTGGTTTTGTTGAAGAAACTATGTATGTACTTTCCTCGCCTGCTTGATTTGGATTCCGTTTGGGGGTTTGATGTTGGATTTTGGCGTGATATGCTTATTCCCTTTGTTCATTTGATATTTACTTTACAATGCTGATTGTATTTGAAAAGCCTAAATTTTTAGCATTTGAATCCCATGAATTTTGATCAATTGGCAACGGCAAAGGGCTAAGGGAACATTTTATGCAGTGCAACTAAAAGAAAGCATAATGGTAGATGTTGAAGAAAACTCCGAGTGATGTATTAATTAATTGATTCACTTGTATTTTGTCTAGCTATTGTCTTGAAGAAAGCAAGGATGATTAAGAGGGGGAATTGCAGTACAAATGTGATGAACGGAAACTTGATCGAGACACTTATAGTTCAATCAGAAGATCTTGTACAAGTTGTTGCAAAGGCACGTATCTGTGTGTTTGTCATTTTTGGATACCTAATTTAAATGGTGATGTGATGTCTGATGATCAATTTATGTAAAAATTCTGTGCCAGGGTGTTCCCCTTCCTGCAAATGGAATTACTGGATATGGACGGGGTGATGGCGTAGAGAATATTGCAGATGACAGTGAATCTTTAAAGGGAGAGGTGAAAGTCATAGGATCAAACAAGTCCCATGCTCATAATAAACACAGAAGTCAGACAAGGTGATATTTCTATAAAACTTTATCATATATGACACTTAGTATTGATTGATAGGAGGAATTGTAAATGGACAAATATGGAACCAAGAGATTCCAGGGTAGACTACTAACTAATTAAAAGCTTCTGCGTGCTTAAGATTGGTATTATTTGGCATTTCGAGATTTATTATCATATATGACACTTAGTATTGATTGATAGGAGGAATTGTAAATGGACAAATATGGAACCAAGAGATTCCAGGGTAGACTACTAACTAATTAAAAGCTTCTGCGTGCTTAAGATTGGTATTATTTGGCATTTCGAGATTTATTATCATATATGACACTTAGTATTGATTGATAGGAGGAATTGTAAATGGACAAATATGGAACCAAGAGATTCCAGGGTAGACTACTAACTAATTAAAAGCTTCTGCGTGCTTAAGATTGGTATTATTTGGCATTTCGAGATTTATTATCATATATGACACTTAGTATTGATTGATAGGAGGAATTGTAAATGGACAAATATGGAACCAAGAGATTCCAGGGTAGACTACTAACTAATTAAAAGCTTCTGCGTGCTTAAGATTGGTATTATTTGGCATTTCGAGATTTATTATCATATATGACACTTAGTATTGATTGATAGGAGGAATTGTAAATGGACAAATATGGAACCAAGAGATTCCAGGGTAGACTACTAACTAATTAAAAGCTTCTGCGTGCTTAAGATTGGTATTATTTGGCATTTCGAGATTTATTATCATATATGACACTTAGTATTGATTGATAGGAGGAATTGTAAATGGACAAATATGGAACCAAGAGATTCCAGGGTAGACTACTAACTAATTAAAAGCTTCTGCGGGCTTAGAAATATCTGCAACTGCCACCTACCAGAAAAGAAAAGGAAAAACCTAGTCATTCAATAGTGATTATGCTTCTTCTCTTAATTTCTTGCTTACATTATAGTTAGAGAAGAGGACATTCTGATATATAGAAGCAGTTATTCTGGGGAAAATCTTAAAATGCCCTTCAACATGCAGGTCTTCAGCCAAAATGGAGAACGGTTCTGATTGCCTTTCTATAACTAACAAGGCAAAGTTGGGCATATCTGTCCAAGGACTAAAGGGGCAACCAGACGACAGCGATTTAGCAGAGGTGAATATTAAAACTAAAGAATGGTGAACCACCCTGCTGATAGGAAATAGTTGCACATTAGAACCGTATTCAATTAGTGTTTGGATTAATATTTTACCATCTTTTTTGCTGATGCAGACACGAGAAGCACTCGCTATTTCAGTAGATGGAAGGTAGGACTACCATAAAACTTGCTATTCTTCTTCTCTAAAATTCTCTCATGCATGTCCATTAGTTTTGGCGTGTTTCATAATTTTGCATTTCATCAGTGTTAGTTCCTCCAAGCTTAACTACAAAATGCAGGACATATCTCTTGTTATTCTAGTTTCCAGGATGAATAATTGATCCTCAATGGATGTTACATAAGATTGCTTTTGTTGTGTGCATCTGCCTTCTGGGAAGTTACTGAAATGGCTATTCATTGCTTGCCAGTTCTTCATAATCTACTGATTAGTCACTTAATTTTATTTACGCTTTCCTTCCAAGTCTTTGTTACTTTTTGGTTTTTAATATTGGTGCAAGCAGTTTACTATCTCATTCACACATTCCATTCTATTATTGATGGCAGGCTGGTTGACAATGGGTTGCGGGAAAAGCAAAGCGACTGCAGAGATAAACCTGAATTTCCAGATGAGAAAACTGTATGTTGGTATCAACATACACTCAATTGATTCTGTGAATTCTATTTTTTCCCCTACTTAATTGTTCTAATTTCATGTTTTTATAATTTGCAGAGCCATGAAGTTCGAGGCTTAAGTTTAACCTGTAAGTCTTATTGTAGTCTTATTGTATTTTTATTGGTTGCTCTATTTTGATTAAATTGTCCTACTGGATGTCTGCTCTGTTAGGAAGTGGATTTGAAGTGACTGTTGTGCATATAACTTCCCCCCCCCCCCGCCCCTTCTAAGTATGTGTTTTTCTGGATATGCTGTGGCCATTGGTTATCCTGATGGCTGAGCAAGATGAGGAGGACCTTATTTAGACCTAATGTCATTGCAGAACATTAGTGTGTTAATAAGTAGCTGTCTTTTTCTGTTTCTGGTCGGCCAAAATCTTGAGAAGCTTTAGGTGCTTGTAGTAGCTGGGTCCTCACTGGGCCACAAAAGACGCATTTCTGGCGTGTTAAGTTATATGTAAACAGCTTATCTTTTAGGAGATTTAGGCGTTTTCAAGTGTCCAGGATTATGAATCAGTAGCTTAAGCACAATCATCTTGGTGATGAGTTTGAAGGTTGGAACTGCAGATACATATGGCAGACTGATGTTCAAATGACTTCCACAATTTTTCAGGCATTATAGTTTATGTTCAAGGATTAGAATTGCATCACATAGTTAAGATGAAGTAAATTCGCTGGAGTTGTTTCTGGCTCTTTAAGAAGCTTTACTTGAACTCGTATAAAAGAAGTTCGCCATCCACTCAAACCATGATAATATCTGAGATTCTAAAAAGATTGGGGCTATTTAGAAAAAGATTTCTGAATGACAGGATTGGTTTGCAGCAAATTGTTGGTGATGCCCAAGTGTAATGGATGGTAATCCTTTCAAGACCAGTAGATTAGACGCTTCATGATATTAAATCTTTTCCTCTCTTATCCTGCTGACTTTGATTGGGTTCAAATTTGAGTGCTTTGTTGTGTTTAAAAGCTGATCTCCAAGTAATAACTTCAGTGGTTTGCATACAGTAGATGCTTGTGAAGTTCGATCATCTGCTGCTGAGAGCGTTCCTGACGTAACAACAATGCAAAGAACACAAGGAGTAGCTTCTGAAGCTCCTGCATCTGATGTTGCCTTAGCTGCCACACCAGTTGTCAATGTTACTTCAGAATCACTTTATAGCTCACTGTCAACTTCTTCTCAGTCAGTGCCTCCAAAATGTTCAAGTATTAATAGAACTGCTAAGGTAACTGAAATATCTCCACGTGTGTAGTAGCCTCAGTGCCTAAAATATGTGGTGTTATCTTATGATTTTTTTCTCCCTTTTCTAGGAAATTTAAGTAAGAAAATGAAATTATTTTGGCTTGAAAACACATAACCCGTTGTTCTATCTGATGTGTAATAACTATCATTTATGCTGGGAAAGCTTGAGATTATAATTTTACTTCGGCAGCTTCATCTTACAGCTGTTTTCCCTCCCCAGGAATCTAAGCTCAACCCTGGAGCAAAAATATTTTCTCCATCATTTGTGCACCATAGATCAGCAACTCCTCCAGCAATGCCAACAGGAGCAGGTGTTGCTTATTTATCAGACAACAATGCTGGGGTACCTATTGCTACCGCACAACAAGAAGTTGACATCAGTTCATATGTTCCTCGTTCTTCTGTTCCTATTAAGTTTGTTCCTTGCAGTAATGTGGTAATTGGAAACGGCAGCAGTGAAACTCCATATGTCCAGCCTGTATGTATTGCTTTTCCCTACAATAATATGTGTACTTATCCTACTTGTAAGACAGGTTAACTTCCTTTTTGTCACATGAACCTGAAATATGAAACTACTTCTGCCTTGTTGTGCAGACATAAACGAGTATGGGAAGAAATGATTTTTTAAAAACTATTCTCGGACAAGCTCTAATAGTCCCTCCTACCACAAAGATAGTCCAGTATACTATTTTTGTCCGTCCCAAAAAGATAGTTCACTTACGATATTGAGTATGTCCTTAATTCTTCATGTTCATATATGCCCCCAATATTTGTTATCACTCTATATCAACTACCTATGTATTGAAAATACAGTCAAACAATTAATGAGACATAAGGGTATATATGAAAAAATACAAGTAAAATTTAATGTTTCAACTATATTAACCATCATTCCTTAATCTGTGTGAAAATAACTAGTGGATTATCTTTGTGGGACGGAGGGAGTACTAATCTTTCTATGGGGATTTGGAAGGAGTTAAGATGAGTGATTACTGATTTGAAGCTGTGGGTTGCAATTGTTGGAGCAATTTGTCCTCAAATATTTGTTTCTCATTGTAGTTAGTATATTTCTTTTTTCTGTTTAGATCATTGGACAAGTGGTGAGCCGGACGCAGCCTGTTAGGTATGCTGCCCAGTATCATAACCTTCAAGCAAGGCCTGCATATGTACATCCTAATTCTCAGAATGTATGTTGAACATCCATTTGCACTCCGTTTGTGCGCATTATTATCATATATTGGTATTTACATTTTTTAGCAACACAACTGCTGATCTTTTATTTAACTGATTCTACCAGGTTATGGTTGGACGAGTTGGGCCGCTTGTCTGCATGCATCCCATTTCTAATGTAAGATACTATGTTTGTTTGTTAGTTATTCTTGTGAAGAGATCTAATAGGGCATAATAAAGATCGATGAGCTTGTCTAGGAAAAAAATTCACATGTTTTGCTTATCGAAGTTAATATGTATCTTTCATATTGTGTTTCCCATATCTTCTGCAAAGTAAATTGTTCAATTTGTCCTTGTTTTTAGTTGTAACTTCAGTATCTTTCATTGCTTCTTTTCTATTTATATTGATCTTTTAGTCTTGCACCATGACATTTCCTTATTGTTTCCTTTTTATGCGTGTTGAAGGATGTCGTTCCAGGTGCAGCAGGATTCTCTCAAGCAACTATACGACCTCTTTTGACTCCGCATCATCTTCCGAAGCACCAAGGTTGGTTGTGTTTCAGCTTATCACATAAACTTATGTTGGATTCCATTTATTTTCAATTTTATGCCACATAATAAAAGGTTGAAGACTTGTTGGTCTCCTTGAGTTTTAATGGTTGGATGTTCTTTTTCTGGTTACTGGTGAAAGAATAAAGTTTGCATTTCGTTTAGTGAGTGAAGCATAAATTACCTAGTATTCCAGGTTTGCAGTGAGATCTGGTTGTGATGGGAGAATAAGATTTGTGAAGGCTGAATTTTTGGAATGAAGATGGATGGATAGCCATCTGTTCGTTTTTGTACTTATAGGAGAGAGACCTCCCTTATGGTCGGTGATTAATTAGCTTGAGCTTTCTAGAGTAGTTACTTTGCTGTAAAATAAATTTTGGACTAGTCATTCTTGAAGTGAATTTGAGGCTAGAACTAGTGAAGTTCTATGGGAAGTTTGATACTTGATCCTCGCTAGGGAAGAAAATATTATTGTGTTTGTGTATCCCTTGTTTTGTGGGAATCAACATTCTAATTTCATTTTCCTACTGAAATTAGTGATCGTGTTTACTGAAGGGAGCATTTATGAGTGTTGGATTGTGTTCCATCAGTTGATATGTATGAAAATTTGGTCCAAATAATATACATGTGGAATAGCTAGCTAGTCATGATTTGCGATTGTTGGCGTCCAAATTGTTACAATAATTTCAAGCGTCACATGACATTACGGCAGTTGACAAATGATGGTTCTTTACAGGAAGTGCTACGGCTCAGGCACTGCAGCTGTGCATGAATCCTCCAATTATAGCAAGTGCGCAACAGCCATATGCGATGCCAAACCCCATTCCAATTTCACAACCTTTCTTCCCAGTAATGCAACCTATCCCAGTTCCAGGTTCTAATGGTTTCTTAAGCACCAAATTTGCTTAGACATGTTTACATTTGATTTCTGGAAGTGGTCCTGGTGATTTCTTATAGTCAAAAGTTTTGGTTTTAAGGTCGTTACCTCGTTCTAGTCTACACAGAGTTCTCCTTTATTTTTTCTTATCCTAATTTTTTCTTTCAATCAGAGCATTGAACATTGTAAAGTGAGGCCATAGGGGGGGCCTTTTAAAAGTTTTGTGGAGTTAAAGAGAGAGGTCCTATTGGTTTTGTGGAGGTGTAGAAAGGTTTACATTTTTGGTCGTGGTGTATTGATGTTAATTTGGAACTTACAGTCATTCGATATAATCTCAAAAATAGGCTATTGTTTCTGGGACTGCCTTCTCTTGTACTTAGTAGAACTGGCTGTTGGATCACTGATTGTGTATGGTTCGTGCTGTCAATAATACTATTGTCATAAGTTGAAATCTGGTCTCAATTTATTAAATGTGTGTGAGCGAAGGGGACAGAGCACGTGTGAAGAAGCCAAGGGAATTGAGATGTGATAAGATTGATTGCAATCATTTTAGGTAATTTCTTGTGAAATGTATATTTAAATCTAAAATTTGGTTATTAGTAGTATAATGAAATTTTTGTAGTACTTCGACGAGGTGCCGTTATTTTACTGAAATAATATTCTCTCATTTTTATGTTATTTTTGTTGTTGATTGGACACATTTGTTAAAGTTAAATAATTTTTTGCAAATATTTGAAAATTTAATATCTGCCGATAATGGGCGAAGAATTTCAAAAAATAGGTGGTTGAAATTGATCATTGGAGTATTTTATTTTATTTATTACTATTATTTTAAATCTTTTCCTCTAAATTTATAAATATTTGTGAGTTGTGACGACTTTTGTAATGGAATATGCTATAAACATAATCGCATCTGACGATACTTGTCCTAAACCTAAAAGTTGCCTACCCTACATTGATATACGCTGACAAATTAATTTATAACATCTCATCTTTATCAATAATTATTTTTAAACATGTATAATAATTATGTTATCTCGATGATTCAATTTTGACAAACTTCTTCGTTTCACCTTATGTGCTTAGCCCCAATCTCCCCTAAAGGTTGAGTTGGACTTATGCTGTCAGGCGTTTATATGGTGGGAGATCATTGAGAATCTACATGTGAGTTCAGATAATCTCTCACATGTTGGTTCTTTATAGTATCTTGTCACATCAAGAGTATCTCGTGATATAAATTTTGTTAGACTTTTGGTAATAAATGATTTTCAATATGCGGGCCACCTAGACAAATGAAAATCAAGTCCTTTTTTAAAATATGTTCTTGATTGAATTATTTATATTATTATCCCAATTCAACGTGAGCCTAATGCTTCGAGTAACATCGATGCTGATGTATTTGATAAGGTTGACCAGACAGAATGTTTCACGTGGGTGTCTGTAAAACAAACTAATAACATCCAAGGATGTCATTTTATTGGAGAAAATTTGTTTTTGGCAAATCTTAGGAAGAAAATTAAGTTACAAGAAGTCCTCTAGTTTTGTAGAGGCTGCTAACTAATTACCTTTGTGCTAACCACTGGACTGGTTCAACTATGCATTTATGCTATGAAACAATTTTCATGCCAGAGGCCTTTGAGATTCTGGGAGATTTTTGACATAAACATCATGAACAAGTTCTACATATTCTTCGACTTTGTCGGCCGTCCAGCCGTCTGTTGTAATTGGGGGAAGATACTTCACAGTTATGGGAGCCGGCCTGACGTGCAAGCTGCCCTTTCTCCATGCTCGATGAGTGCCGGTCAACACGATCGGGACTATCGGCCGACGCGTTTGCAATGCCAAATGAACAAAACCCTGTAAACAAAGTCGGATTAAGTAGTCTACAAGACAATTTAAAACTACTATCATATACTATCCTACACATCGAACATGTACTAAATGCAAGATAGAGGCCATGCCAGTATTTTAACTGTATCTAATCAACAAGCTAATATATGAATCTATCACTTGAACTGATCAAACGTCGAGAGAGTTGTAACGGATACTCCACGTTCTATTATTGGAAGTGGGAAGTTGGCATTGAAAGAACGTGTCCACTGTGAGCATCTGATCATCTCTATATCGATCTTTTTCAGTTTAGAAGAAGCATCTTGCCTTCTTAAAAGGTAGCAAGTGTCCACTTTTTGATCTTGTGCCCTCCGGGAAAATGATCAAGGATAGATTGTTCTTTACAATTGCATTAGCAGCCTACAAGAAAACTGATAAATTGTCGGAAAAAATATATAAAGTTGACAGAAACAGAAACTTTGGCAGGCGAAAACAAGGTACCTCTTTCATTGACTCTATGGCAGCGGTTGGATTGGATCGATCTATACGAAGATGGTTAGCTAAAACATAGAGTTGTCCAAACAGTGGATAAAATATGATCTGAGCAAGAATCAATATTTCTATTAATCTTAAGTTCTTAAACTGAAATGCAACCAATGCTGCTGCACAAGGTAAACTTGATGGTGAAATAATAGTACCTCTTTCTTGGCAATGCCAACTGAGCCGGTAGGAGTCAACCACATTATAAGGAAGATGTCAATAGGAGAAGTATGGTTGCTTATATAAATCGCCCTCTCATCGGAGTACTCAGCACCTTCGATCTTTATAGGATTCCCTAAAATCCACATCTGCAGTCGACAATCCAAATCCCTCCATCATCTAATCCTCAATGGTGATTGATAAAGCACACAGATATTCATATGCCTATGGTCCCAAAACAATCAAAATAAGACTCTGTCCCCATTACTCAAAGGCACCCACTCAACATTTTAGTCATTGTTCTTCGAAATTGAAGAGAAAAATGAAGAAAAATAATAAAATAAAATAAGTTTCTGGTATATCATCTCACCAATATTTGACTAATTTTCCATTTTTTCATTTCTTTCTTTTTCAACTTGTTATGCTGTCATAATCTGCACCAGAAAATTGGCCTACCAGCTGGGGACCCCAACTTAAATGGAGATAAAACAGGGCAAAGGATAGGCCTTCTGCTACTGCTAGCCATTCATTTATGATTTATGCAAAGTTCAACCCAGAGGGAAAAAAGTGAAAGACGGAAGAAATGAGAAAAACGTTGCGTGGTGGTGACAGAATTTGTATTTTTCAATTGTCTTATCACATTCACTTTCAAAATTCAATAAGAAGAACTACTTACTTTTAACGTGAATTGCGAACTATTTATCATTCAAAGGTTAGAAGTAAATTTTACTGATTTTAAGCTTACCAGCATTCTACCAGTGACATGTCCATAGATATTGCCCTGCCTAATTCTCTGATATGGCCAAGGCAGAAGCACCAGCATGATCAAAGCCCATATGAATGTTGTAAACATCATTGATACAAAACACAAAACAATTCTGAAGCATGAAATGACCACTGAGAACCACCCATCATTATCAATGTATTCATCGGATTCTGCCGCCTTCTGTGGCGGCTGCTCCACCAGAACCTTCTCTTTAGCCACCAGTTTTGGCCATGCCGACTCCGGCGTGTTCAGGCCTGCAGAGCTGGATTCAACATAACTCCCAAACCTTCTGTTTCTTAAAATTGAACCCACCCCAGGATTTTCCATGTACAAGTCAACTCTCGGTTACAATCAATTCCCTTTCTCTTGAATTCCTGTATATTCATGAATCATAAGAACTTCAAGAATGAAAAATGCAAGACGGACAGAAACAAACGAAAAGAACCCAGTATGTAATTGTGTATAATTACTTCAATTCTTAGTTAATCTGCAAGAACAATCTGGATTAGTTGAAAAGAATCGTCAAAGTTTTGTACGGTTTTCACGAAGAGACGAAAATGGGAATCAAAGAAACTCGATTTTCTTATTTTTTGTTATCAAGCAACCAAAGGGAAGTGTACACGTTTTGCTCTTGAAAAAGGAGTGCCAAAACATCATCTTTTTCTTGTGAAACTGAGAGGATGAATTTGTGTACCTGACTGATACTGGGATTATTAAAATTTCTGGAGAATGATAGAAAATGAAGACCCGGAAACTGTGATCGCAAGGTCAAGAAAAACCGGAGGACAAATTCCAAACTTATACCTGGTAGAGCGATAGAAAGTGGGGAACAAGAAGAAGACGACAAAAAAATGGGAAGAGAGGTTCTCCATCGCAATATATGTACGGAGATGATAACGTATGGCGCCCGGAAGATTGGAAGAACTTGAGTTTTCCAAGGTGTGAAGTGTGAAGTTCTAATTTTTTTTCAATTATAAAAAGGTTTGAACCACGAACCCCAGGCTCCCACATGTTCCATCCCTAGAGTCTCGGTGAGGATGTAATTCACGGTAAATACCTTAGTAGAGCAGTAAATGAGTTTTGTTTATACACTGGTGCCCACAAGGAATTCTCTTCCATGTCTTTGACAGGATTTGAACACTCACATTGCGGCTGCCAGTAAAACAGAGAACAACTTCAAACCCATCCTTTCCACCAACTAAACTGTGCCCCGGGGGTTCAAAATTTTTATTATACTCACCATACCGCGCAATGGTTTCCAATTGTAAGAGAATACAGAGAGGAAGAGGAGAAGATTAGTAGGGAATATAATTGGAGAAAAGGAGGTCTAAGATGGAGCCATGTATAACAATTTGGGTCAGAATGGGAGAAAAGTCCCCTCCTTATGGTCGGCAATTACATCATACTAGTATAACATTACATGGCAAATTCTAAATGTAACATTGGAATAGAGGAGGAGAAGAGCAACGTGACGATTGTAATATCAAGAAGGAAAAGGATGATTATGAAGACGTGTGAATTTATTGAGGTTGATCGGGTGTCGTGTATAGAGTTCAATCTAACTCAATAGAAAACATCTTTTAAAAGACATATAATAGTCATTTCATTTTTTTTGCGTATGGAAGGAAAAATCCCCATTAGTGTCAAAATTTCTAAAGAATCATCGTATTTATAATTGTATTGGTAGATTAACAGAACTAATGATTAATTCTGTAGAAGGACTTCATTAGTGTTGGTGATCAGAAGTTGAAAGAGTCTTTTAGTCTAGTGTGAAAAGATTGTTTTGCAGTGATGGTAACCGGAAAATTTCTAAAGAGAGCCAACCTCTCCTCTTAAGGAGAGGTTGCACACACATGGCTTTCCTGTGATTGGGGGATGAGAGGAGAGGTTGCCTCTCCATAGCCGGACCGATGGTAATCGAGCCAATTTAGTCCACAAAAGTCTTTCAACTAGGGTGTGGCACGGGTCGGATTTCAACACGAATCAAACTAATAATCCGATTATTAGTTTCAAGTTGGGTTGACTGGCTATATAACCGGAAGTTTTCATACAAGCATTATTATGCAAACTAAACCTTTCAACATTTCAATAAGGTTGTTCCCTCAATGTCTCTGTTGCAGTTCTTTATGGAATTATGCAGTGTTTTGGAAGCCAATTGAAGAAGAAAAAAGTTGAAAAATGGTCGAATTTCAACGACCCAATTCTTTAAATTTGTCACATTTAGATCCAATCATTATTCTTTACCAAGAAAGTTCGAATTTAAGCACTTTCACTTCCACATCCACAAAGCTTATTTTTCGTCCTCTTTTTTCTGCCATTTCTGAAATGTGGCGCAGCGTTACATCTCGCATTTACTGTTTTCTCCTAGATTTTATCTACTAATAAAGAATAAATTTTACCTCCAAACAGTTCTTTCTTTCTTAATTGTTTTCTTCTCCAAGGCATTTGAACCATCCTATTCTAGGTTGATTTTTCTCCAAGAAGCCAGTGGCGCAGGCCCAATGTCCCGCGAGAAAATTAGGGAAAAAAGGGCATATGTATGGTATAATTTATTGAAACTTACGTGCAAAACTAATTAGCCCCAAATGAGGACGTAAAAATACGGTAATACATTCAATCGACAAGTAGCTCTCTCCCATTTTTCATTTTTGACACCTTTTCCATTTCTTCATTTTTCCCTTTCCTTTTCTCTCCCCACAACCCCCAACATCGGCCCTCCTTGGCAAACATTTCAAAAATATAAATGTGATAATTTTAAATTAAATGTGATTTTTCTACTATTTTTGACTTTCAGTATCAATATGTGGCTTTTTAATTTCTACATGTGACTTTAAATAAATGTGAAGAAATTAATGTAAAATTTTTTTAATTAAATGTTTTTTAATTTTTATAGATGTGACTTTTTAAATAAACATAACCCAATTAATGTAACATTTTTTAAATTTAAATGTGACTTTTTCTAACTTTTGAATTGTATATATGACTCTTCTAATTAAATACGATTTTTTATTTGTGATGTTTAATCTCTATATGCTGCTTTTTAATTTCTATATATGATTTTTTAAATAAACATAACTCAATCAATGTAACATTTTTTAAATTAAATGTGTTTTTTTTGACTTTTTAATTTTTATATATGACTTTTCTAATTAAATATGATTTTGTTATTTGTGATTTTTTAATTTCTATATGTGACTTTTAAATGTGATTTTTTATTTTTAATTTCTTAATTTCGATATGTGACTATTTAATTTGTACATGTGACTTTTTAAATAAACGTGACCAAATTAATGTAAAATTCTTTTAATTAAATGTCTTTTTTTAATTTCTATATATGTGACTTTTCAAATAAACGAAACCCAATCAATGTAACATTTTTTTAAATTTAAATGTGACATTTTCTATTTGCTACTTTTTAATTTCTATATGTTACTTTTTAAATAAACATAATCTAACATTTTTTTTAATTAAATGTGTTTTTCTGTTTCTGACTTTTTAATTTTTTATATGTGACTTTTCTAATTAATTGTGATTTTTTTATTTGTGAATTTTTAATTCCTATGGCTTTTCAAATTAAATGTGATTTTTTTGCTTGTGATTTTTTTATTTCGATATGTGACTTTTTAATTTCTACATGTGAATTTTTAAATGAAAATGACCAAATAAATGTAAAGTTTTTTTAATTAAATGTGATTTTTTAAAATTTTTATATATGTGACTTTTTAAATAAACGTAACGCAATCAATATAACATTTTTTTAATTAAGTGTGACTTTTTCTATTTATAACTTTTTAATTTATATATGTAACTTTTCTAATTAAAAGAGATTTTTTATTTGTGACTTTTTAATCTGGATATGTGATTTTTTTGGTTTTTATTTATGACTTTTTAAATTAATGTGTCTGAGTTAATACAATATTTTTCAATTAAGTGTTATTTTTTCTATTTGCGATTTTTTTAACTAAATGTGACTTTCTAATTAATTATGATTTTTTATTTGTGACTTTTAATTAAATGTCACTTTTTAATTTCGATATGTGACTTTTTAGACTTTTTCCTATATACTATAAGAGCCTTAAAAATTGGTACAACTAGATATGTCAATGGTACATCTCAAATTGAATTTTGAACACATGTCGCATTTTCCCATCGTATCCACAGTAGCCCACTTTTGACCTTTTCTTTTCACCCTAATATCTATCTGAGTAATGCTACACATCCTTATTGGTTTACCAATTAATTCACCAGTTTACAATTTTAACTTTAAAATATCTAAAATTCAAATTATATAAATGTCTTAATTGACAGCTTCACTGTTCTTGTTAATATACAACTGGTAAGCTAATTGGTAAACTTACCTGGAAGTTTATCATTACTCTATCTCATTTCCATTGCCTGCAGCGACAAATTTTCCATTCTCAAACCCTTCCTAGATGTAAAAGCTTCAATTTTCATTCCAATCTATAACAGTTATCTTATTCTATCCAAACTTAAAACCAAAAAGTTGTTTACAATCATCTCATTCTATATGAACTTAAAAGCAAAAAGCTGTTTGCAGTAAAATAATAAATACAGAGATTCCAATTTTTAAGTTTAAGAATTTTTTTGAATTTTCTCTCGAGTACAAGTAGAATTGGTGAGTTCTTGTTTTTCTTCGGAAAATTGCTTTCTCTATGTATTAAGCATGCGTTTTCTTTATATTTGTCATGCATATATTTGTACGAGTTGTGCTACTTTCCCTTACCTACTTTTTTTTTACCAATCTAATGTTCTACTTATTGAGTTCATACTTACTTGTTGGGCGACTTGATGGGTGCATTTTTTTTTTTTTGCCATTAAAATTTAAAAACAAGATTGGACATTTCCTAGGTAAAAAAAAATCACATTTATACACACCAAGTCACCCTACAAGTAAACAAATAAGGAAAAGAAGCATTTTCCATATTTCTACTAATAAGTACGTGTCTTGCTTTATCTCGTAAAGACTAAAACTGCAATCATCTTAGAACTATTTGAAGAGGGGAATATCAATCCATAGCCATCAAGTTCTCAAGAAGAATTTGTTGTGGAAATTGGATCCTCAAGAAGTTTTCACAGCATCCATTAACCAATAACATTTAGCACTTCAATTAGCATAATTTTATTTGTTATGCCAAGTTTATTATTGGTTGTTGGAAAATGCCCTTTCAAAGATTTGCAGTTATCTTGGCTTTTATGAATTACCAATACGTAGCAACATATTTTAGATGAGCTTATCTTCTACTTTTATATTACATCCGTCTCACAAAGCTTGTCCAATTTTAATTTTCACAAATATTAAGAAATAATGTTGGAAAGGTAAAATTCAATATTGCCTTTTCATTTATTAAATATTACACTTAAATAATACTATTTTGTTGATTATACACATAAAATATGGGTATAAAAATAAAATTCTAATAACTACTTTTTAATAAGAAAGTCGATGATATTTTAAGACAGATGTAAAAGGTAAAGACCATCTTGAGATAGTATAAAAATAAACATACAATTATGGTTAAATTATTTGCAACGCACGTATCTACACTAGTATTTAAAAAACATGATTAATGAATGCGACCTTTTTAAAATAAAATTAAATGTCATTTTTTCGATATGTAATTTTTTTAACTAAGTGTATATTTTCGATTTCTATGTGTGACTTTTTAATTAAATTTTTCCTGATCAGTGTGGCTTATTTTGATTAATTTAAATGTAGTTTTTTCTATTTGTAACTTTTTTAATTAAACGTGATACAACTAATGTAACTTTTTTAATTTGTGATTTTTTAATTAAACTAGTTGTATGTTGCAGGGAAGATAATAATCAGTAAAAAAAGAGTGATAATTTGAAGAACTAAATAGTCACAATTTTATTGCGTACTAGTCACTCATATACACATACTACTAATAATTATAATTTTATTGCGTACAATTCTTTCACTTGGCACAAAGTTAATTAAATTGTCATTCATAAAACGATACTCTTAACTAATAAAAATGAGAATTAATGATGAATTTTTTAATATAAATTTAATTTCATGTTGAATATTAAAACCTAGAAACTATGAAAAGAAAGCATATAAAATTTATATAACTCTAAAATTGTCATATACCAATATCTTTGTTTAATGAGTATCAATACAAGACGTCTAATAATACATTTAGAGTGTGAATGATATTCATTTATCAAAATGAATTATTTATCACATTCACTCTCCACCATATATTCTTAGAAAAAAATTTCTCATATTCTCATATAGTGTCATAAATCTCCAAAGAAATCATTATTCACTAAATCCACTCTAAAACTTCTAAAGTACACACCCTCATATTATAAAAAATCAAAGGAAAGTAATATTATAACAAATAATAACTTCTATATGATTTATCCATAACATTAATTTTTAATCACTTTCCACTCTAAAAAGAATTAAAAGAATTTTTTATTTTTGTTCTAAATCATCATCATCAAGTATTATTTCTATTGTATCCCCTCAACTTAAATTTTTACTAATATAGAGGTTTTCACAAAAAAATAATAAATTAAATAATGCAGTAAACATATAGTCATATGTTTTATGACATGTGATTTATCATATTGAATTGAATTCAAGCAAAAGTTTTGAAATTGATTTAATTTAATTTACTTCTTTATCATTATTATTATGCAATTAATCTCACGGTAGATACTTAATCGAAATAGTAAAGGAGTCTCAATAATTCAAGATTTGAAATTTGTCTGTCAATTATTAGAATTTTAAAGAAATATAAAATCTTTGAAGATAACTTAAAAATTATTAGAATAGATATATCAAATATTAATGGATAACAAATAACATAAGATTGGAGATTAATTTTGAGCTTAATTAGGAATGTGTGTGTATACATATACACACACACACACATAGACACAGAGATATATAGACACACAAATGTATGTATGTATGATAAAAATATAAGATTGGAGATTAACTTGCAATATCCAAACTTATGTATGTATATATAATATATATTTACTATTATTTTATTTATTTACTTTTTTAGAAATATTTCAACTTGAAAATTTAAACTCGAGATATAACTTTTATTATATATATAGATATATATATATATAAAACAATATACTATAATTACGTATACTCTATATATGTGTATAAAATAAAAACATATATATAAGATATTAGAGATTAATTTGAAGTTTAATTAGTTGGAACTATGTATATATTATATATATTATTAATAAAATAAAATAATAAATAAAAAAAGAGGCAGATAAATAGGATAGTGGTTTTTGTAGAAAATTTGCATATGACCACTATCATGTTTTTATATAATATACTAGTTGTATGCCCGTGCGTTACACGGAATAGAATACTTAACAAAAAAATGCGTAGTAATTTGAAAAACGAAATAATTATAATTTTACGTACTACTGGCTCATATAAATATATTACATGTATACATAAATAGAATGAAATCGAAACGAATAATATTTTCCCTTAGCACAAACTAATTAAATTGCCATTTTTAGAACAATATACTTAAGTAATAAAAATGAAAATGAGAAATTTTTACAAAATTAATTTCATATTGAGTATAAAAACTAAGAAACCATGGAACAGAGAGGATATGAAATTTATATAACTCCAGAATTACCCTATATCTACATTCTTAGTCAATATTATGCGACTGATATTCATTTAGTGGAACAAATTATTTTCCACATTCATTCTCCACCATATATTCTTTGAAAATTTATTTTTCACATTTCCTCATCACTATTCACTAAATCTACTCTAAAAAATCTAAAGTACACAATCTTCAATTACAAAAGACTCAATGGAAGCAATATTACAATAAATGATAAATTCTATATGATTTACCATTTACCTATAACATTAATTTTTAACCACTTTTCATTCTAAAAAAATTAAAAGAATTTTTTGTTTTTATTCTAAATTATTATCATCAAATATTATTGCTATCATATCCCCTCAACTTAAATTTTTACCAATATATAAGTTTCCATGAAAAAATAAAAAATAAATTTAGCAATGTGCTAAACATATAATCCTAAGTTTTATGACATGTTGTTTATCTTATTGAATTATAGTAAAAGTTTTTAAATTGATTTAATTTTACTTTATTACGGTATTATCAATCTCACGAGTAGGCACTTTATCGAAATAAGAAGAAGTCTCTATAACCCAATACTTGAAATTTGTGTATCAACTGCTATAATTTTGAAGAAATATTAAATCTTTGAAGATAGTATCAAAAAGAGAATATGTATAACAAACGTTAATGGATAATAAATAGCATATTATATATAGAATAAAATATATATAATTTTTTATATATTATTATAAAATAAAATAATAGCAAAAGGTAACAAATAGATCAGTATGACTTTTTCCCAAACAAAATAAATAAGTGTTACTATTATTATAAAATAAAATAAAATAATAAAAGAAGCATAAAAAAATATGATAGTAGTTTTGGCGGAAAAACTTACATATGACCACTATCTTACTTTAATATATATAAGATATAAAATAAGATAAGATAAGATGTGACCTTTTAATTTAATGAATGAAAGAGTGAAAAATAAATTAATAAAAATAAACAAATTAAACGGAAAAAGGAATTTTCTAAAAATAACCACGAAAGAAACATAAGATGGGTTCATAGGTCGTGTTTGTACCTTTTGTGCGTGTTAACTGATTGGATGAACATAATTGGGTCCATAATTGGGCTTGTGAAAATTTCGATGGAAAAAATACCATTTTTCAGCAAATCAATCTTTGGGCCGTGTTTTCAGTGGAGTTTACTCAGTTATTTTTGCTAAACGGGAAGTTAATACACCTGCTCATGAGATCGCTAAGTTATCTACCAATCTCCCTTCCCCCTCCTGTTGGAATGAGGCTCCATCTTTTTTGATGGCCTCTCTGCTGTATGACTTGAATTGTTTGAATGAGCAATGTTCTTTTCAAAAAAAAAAAAAAAAAAAAATCTTTTGGCCGTGTTTTAGATGTTTTTTAAAATCCATATTATTTTATGAGTATATTTATCTAAAGTCCCTATCTCCAGCCATGTGTGCTGGCACGAACCATAAGGTGGGACATCTAGATGCGTATTTGAATTAGGCCAGGAAGTAGTTATACGGGCCAGGCCCAAATATTTATCCAAATCAAAGCCCAAAACTCAAACACCTCCTTCCTCATCAGAAACCATAATTAACCATGGTTAATTAAGGTTAATTAACCATAAACAGAGCTTCTTTCTTTCTTCTAGCTCAACTGATCTCGGTCTCCTTTCTGTGTTCTTTAAGAACCAGGAAAGAGGACAAAAATGTTCAAACTTCAAACGAGGTCGGACAAAAATGCTCCTTATAAAAACATGAAAATAAAATTAAAGGAATTAAAAAAAAAAAATCCTAGTTAAAAGGATAAAAAAAATGGAGGCTCAGATCTATGTCGAGTCTCAGGAGAAGGACGATCGCGCCATGGCTGCAAAATCACCGGCTGCATTTGGAAGAAAATTCAACCCGCATGCCGTCCGGTTTGCCCCGCCAAGATACGGATCGTTTCCCCTACCCGATTCACCAGCTCAGAGGTATAAGACAAAACATCATCACGGCCTGCCCGTCTTTCGAGTGTGCTATATAATCTGAAATTATCATGGAATAATAATTGAAGAAAGAAGTAGAAGAAGATCACAACGATGCAGATCAAGAGGGTTTCCAAGTACATATATCTGTGTCTTTTTTCTGTGTGATTGTGTTCGTTCAGTAGCAAAACAAACACAAACACGCCGGAAAAGGGTTGTTGATTATCAATTAAAGGAGGAAATCACTGGGTTAGAAGGAGAGGCAACAACCCTAAGAAAGCCCCAAATCTCCCTCTACCCTCATTCATCGCATCATCTGAGCTATTAACCCTAATTTCAGTGGGGAAAGTTGGTGCTTCTGTGTTATTTAAGAAACAGCAAGGATCAAACTGGCCTTTTAGAAACCTAGTGGGATCGAACTGAAACTTCGTCTACAGCAATGGACTAGAAAGTACTTTACGGAAAAAAAATCAAGGAACCAAAAAGTTACGGAAAGATGGGGACCTATATGAACGCTCAGGAACCTCAAAGACCGATCAGAATATTTGGAAAGCTCGAGAACCCAACCGAAACAACATGAAGGATGTTTTTTATATTACCGAAATTATGTATACGAAGATGAAAGTTCAGAAAAATAAAGGATGAAAACGAATTTTTCTAAAATATAATGATCAAACTGGCAGTATCAAAACTCTTAGGACCAAAATGAAACTGTGTTAAACCTAAAGGGCCTAAAAGAATGGACCAGAAAGCTCTTTATGAGCAAATGGAGGACCGTAAAAGAATTTTTGGAAAGATGGGGACCTATATGAACTCTCAGGAACCTCAAGCACCGATTAGAATATTTTGAAAGATGGAGGACCTAACTGGGACTTTAGACAACATGAAGGACGTTTGTGATATTTCTGAAATTGAGTATGAAGATATGTTCAAAAAGATAAAGTAACAAAATAAAATTTTCCGAAACATAGGAGCCAAAACGTTTCTTCCATAAATAGAATGGACCAAAATGGTATTTTTGGAACTTATTGGACCATAGTGAAACTACCGTAACCCTTAGGGGCCTAATTGAATGGACCAAAATTTTTTCCCTCTTCCAATATGTAGTTTAATTCTCAGATAGGTGAGTGGTGTTGTGAGTAGAAATGACAAATTTAACTCGAAAACCCGAACCCGACGGAGACCCGGCCCAATTGGAAATTGGGTGGGGTGCCCCGAATCACTAGCGGAGCGGGGCGGGGACGGGTTTTGGTTCCCCAGCCCCGACCCCACCCCAAAACCCGATTTTTTAGTTTTTTTTATTTATTAAAAATATATATTATTAGGTCTCAAAACATTGTTATTTGTATAACATTATTAGGTCTCAAAACATTATTATTTGTATAAAAATTACTTAATTATTATTTTTTTATTAGGCCGCAAATATTATTATTTGTATAAAAATTGCTTAGTTATTATTTGTCTTGGGCTCGAGGATAATGTCCAAGATTGGCCCCAACAAACCACTTTCCCTCCCAAAAATTTGAGCATCAATTGGCCATTTTTATACACACCATATGAAGGCTTAGTTTAATTTCACTTTCGATGTGGAATTCCATTTGCCTTTACACTACATCAACATGGGAAGACATCCCACATCGAATCCATAGAAAAGTAGAATAAGGCTAACTCATTATAAAACCTGATACTTGTGACACAAATGCCTTGAACTAATGGGTCTTGTTTTGTGCATGGTCTAAATTATTTTCTTTTACATGTACCTTATTGGATTAATATTTCGCATACATGTGATCTAAATTTAAAAAAAAAAATTTAAAAATTTAGCTTAGGGATTGGGGATTTTCTTTTCCCCGACCCGAACCCGACCCGCCCCGCCCCTTTGCCATCCCTAGTTGTGAGTTGAGAAAAACCTGATACATGTTTAATGTTGGTAATCATGAAGGCAGAGGTCTTATTTCCAACTAAAAAACCACTATTGTCCTTGCTAGTTAGTTGCCTTGTAACTTTTTCATATTTTTGTAAAGTATCGAATATGATCTCCACACACTTTTTTTTGCCTTTTTGAAAATAATCAAATCATCAGCAAACCCCAAGTGTGTTATTCCAATTCCCCCTCCACCCATTGCTATATAGCCTTGTAGGATTGTTTTCAAAGATTTTATTGAGGTTTCTTGATAGCACTTCTACTGAAAGGATGAATAATGCAGGGGATATTGGATCTCTTTGTCTAAGGACCATTTCTCCAATGAAAATAAACTTGTGCACTACCATTGATAAGGATTGAGAACCAAACTCTGCTAATATGTCTTTTGATCTACCCAATCCATTGTTCACTGAAGCTACACTGTTTTAGTACTACCCATAGAAACTTCCAGCTGATTCTATCATAAGCTTTATGCATATCAAGTTTGAATGCAACATATTTCCTCTAATTTTTCTATTCAAAGAGTGAATCAATTCATGTGCAATCAATGTATTATCACATATCTCTCTTCTTTTCACAAAACCACTCTGATTTAGAGTGATCAATTTAGGCAGAATATTATCTAATCTGTTCGCAATAATCTTTGAGACCAGTCTATTAAAAATTGTACATAGATTGATTGGCATGTAGTCAGTCCATGTATTAGGATTGTCCTTTTTTGGAATGATGCATATTGTTGTAAAACTTCTATGCATGTATTGGCCTTCAAACACTTCTTTTATAGCACTACAAACATCCTCATTCACAATGGATCAATTGAAAGAAGAAGGCAATAAAGCCGTCTGGGCCGGCCACCTTGGCACCATTTATTTCGTTAAGAGTTTTGTGGATTTCTTCTTCCCGAGGACTGGCCATAAGCATACTATTTTCCCGTTCCTCTTCAATATTCACTTCCTCTTCCATATATAGATTTTTGAAGTATTGTGTGGCTGTACCTGAGATCTCTTTATCTGTAGTTACTTCAACCCCTTCCAGCAGATTTTGTTAATTCTGTTCCTCACATATCTTCTATTAACCAATGCATGAAAATATATTGTATTTCTATCCACTTTGCAGCCAATGTACCACTGTCTTTTGTCTCCGAAATTCCTCTTCATAAATCAAAGCTTGATTTCTTTTTTCATTCTTCTCTAGTACTTGCTCGGGTGATTTTTTAAATTCATGTTCGGCCCTTTGTACAGCAGCTTCAGCATCCTTTACCTGAGAATCGCTATTTTGAAAAATCTGTTTTTTCCATATTTGTATGGTATGCTTGAGTCTCTATAGTTTTATCTGTAATCTTCACATTCTATTTCCTTCAACTTCTTTTTCACAATCTTGTTGAACCATTGAATAGAATGTATGGTGTTTAGTCCAAACATTTAGAAATCTAAATGAGGAAGGCCTCCTTGTGCCCTTACTGATGCTCTTAATTAAGAGTGGACAATGATCTGATCCAGTGGAGTGTAGGCTAGAGACTTGCAATTTGTTGCAAAATTCATGAATTCCATATTGCCTAAAACTCTGTCCAATTTTTCCAGCAATCTATCATTGGACCAAGAAAAATCATATCCATTGGTGCTTAGGTCCAAGGCCACAATAAAAAATAGCATCTTCAAACTCTTGAATAGGGAGATGTCTGCCAATAATACTATCACTTCTATGCTATATCTGACAGTGTTAAAATCCCCAGCAATACACCATGGTTCCTGGGTTTGATCTGCAATTCTTCTTATCTGTCCCTATAGTCTTCTTCTAGTCACATAGTAACAATCTGTGTAGATGGTAGTTATGTAAAAACTTCATTCAATGTAGGACTAGAAATTTTGGTATGAATGAATTGTTCATTAGTGGCTTCTATACTACATTGGATGGAATCCTTCCATAAAATCCAAATTTTTGCATTTTCATTGTATGCGTATTTCTAAAATCCTAACTGGAGGCCTACTAGGGGTAACTTGTCATTTTCCATCATAGGCTCAATTATTATCAAATACTGGAGTTTATGTTTGTGGATCAACATACTTATTCTGCATCTTGCATTGCTTTTAGCAATTCCCTTACGTTCCAAACTAGTATATTCATCATTGACTCTGGGTTTCTGTATTAGAATGGCTTGAAGCCTCTGTATTAGAGGAGTCCATATAGTTGTGTTCTATGTTATGCTTCATCATTGTTCCTTCTTGTCCCTTTAGGTTTTCTACTATTTGTAGGATCATAAATGGTTGGTATCTGCTAATTCTTCCAATTATTCTTGCCATCAAGATTAATATGTGCCAGACTATTCCCATCTCTTGTTTCCTTATGCATTTCTTCAATTGTTAAGCTCAAAAGTCCAGCCCATCGGCCCAATAAATTAGGCTTAGGATATCTACATATATATTTGTCTTTTGCCAAAGATTTGGTATGCATGCTGGCGGCGAAAACAGAGGAAAATTTCACACGGAAATTCACGCAGTGCAAGGGAGAATAAAAGAAAAATTCAGCCTTTTGTGGTTAATCGCTTGGAATGTTATTTCGACATTCGATTTGGTATTTGTCTTCTTTAAGCGGTGATTTTCTCCAAGTTAATTCTTGGAACGGGTTAGGCGATATTTTTCCTTTATCTCTTATTATTGATTATTGGATTTCATCTATATTTTATAGATGAGTTATTCGTGGTGCCAAGAATATTGTTCTTGACGGTGTTGCATGATTGTGGTAGTGTGTGATTACCTCTTGATTTAGGGCGATAATCTTGAGAGGATAAACATTGTATTCCCATTATTATTTGGTGATAGTAGTGTTGTCGATTTGCCCCGTCGATTTTCCCTTCTCATTGGAGGGTTTTACGACGTTAAATAATTCTTGGTGTTATTTAAATTTCCGCACATATATTATTGTTTAATATATTGATTGTCTATTTTAATCACGCGAGTTTAAGGAAATTAGTTAAATTCCCAACAGTGGTATCAGAGCCAGGTTCAATTGTGTAGATTAAAATGGATGACCCAGTTGGTAGTACTATAATCAGGCTTACCAATCACAATTGGGTGATATAGAAACCTAGGATGGAGGATATCCTTTACTGTAAGGATTTTCATGATCATATTGATAGTGATGATTCTAAACCGGAAGATATGGAAGATAGGGATTGGCAGAAATTGAACAGGAAAACTATTGGGACGATAAGGTAGTGGGTGGATAATAGTGTTTTTCATCATGTGGCACAGGAGACAGATGCAAATAATTTGTGGACTAAATTGGAGTCTATGTTTGAGAAGAAAACTGCAGCCAGGAAGTCTTTTCTGATCAGAGACTTGGTCAATATGAAATATAAGGATGGTACAAGCGTGACAGAGCACTTGAATAATTTTCCAAATGTTGTGAATTAGCTTGTGACAATGGGAATGATTCTTGAGGATGAATTGAAAGCATTACTGCTTTTGAGTTCTTTGCCAGACAGTTGGGAAACTTTTGTTGTGACAATAAGTAACCCTGCTTCAGATGGTGTGCTATCTATGGATTCTGTGAAGAACATTATGCAGAATGAGGAAATCAGGAGGAAATCTTCAGGTTTGCATGTGGGTTCAGATAATATATTGGCTCTTGCTTCAGATGATCACAGAGGAAGAAGCAAGAATAAAGGGTAAAGGCGGCACATCAAGTCTAGAAATAAGAAGACTTGTTATTACTGTGGCAAAGAGGGTCGTTATAAAAGAAATTGCAGAATTTGGTTGAGAGAGTAGAAGGAGGGTAATAATCAGAAGAAAGAGGATGAAAATACTGTAGGTGTGGTGACTAGTGATGTACTCTCTTGTGGAGTGGGTCAATGCCTACATGTTGGAGACCTTCTTATTGAGTCACATGTTAACAATGGTGCCTCATACCATATTTGCAGAAATATTGAGTTGTTTATTACATACAGAGCAGGTAATTATGGCCAGTCAAGTATGGCTAACTCTTCACATTCCAAAATTATAGGGATCAGTGACATTCACCTGGAGATAAATATAGGGTACATCCTAATTCTGAAAGATGTGAAGCATATTCCTGACATGCTGTTTAATCTGCTTGCAATAAATACGCTCGACCGAATGGGGTATTTCAGTACTTTTGGTGATCAGAAGTGGAGGTTATCAAAAGGATCTATAGTAGTTGCCAGTGGAAAGCTTTGTTGCACGCAATACAAGACTTATGCAAAGTCTTATAAGACTGGGGTAAATGTAGTTGAAGATCCTTCTCCTGATCTATAGCATAAGAGGCTTGGGCACATGAGTGAAAAAGGTTTGCAGGTTCTGGCTAAGAAGGCAGTTATCTCTTTAGCCATGGTACGTCCCTAGGCCGATGTGATCATTGTTTATTCGGTAAGCAAACTCGAGTTTCCTTTTCTGGCACATTTAAAAGAAAAGAGAATATTTTTGATCTTGTGCATTCGAATGTGTGTTCTCCTGGTGATGTAGCATCTTTGGGTGGAAACAAATATTTTGTTACATTTGTTAATGATGCTTCTAGGAAATTATGGATCTATCTTCTGAAATCTAAGGATCATGTACTCTAGTACTTTAAGCAGTTTCATACCATAGTAGAACGAGAAACAGGGAAGTGTTTGAAAAATCTCAGAACAAATAATGGTGGAGAATACACTTCACATGCGTTCAGAGAGTATTGCTCATATTTTGGGATTCGACATGAATTTACAGAAGCAGGGACTCCTCAACATAATGGTGTGGCAGAAAGAATGAACTGTACCGTTCTTGACAAAGTCAGATGCATGTTGAAGACAGCCAAGCTTCCTAAGACATTTTGGGGTGAAGCAGTTCGGACTGCTTGCTATTTGATTAATAGATCTCCCTCAGTTTCCTTAGATTCTGATATTCCAGAAAGAGTTTGAATAGGCAGAGATGTTTTATACTCTCATCTGAAGGTGTTTGGGTGTAAAGCCTTTATACACGTACCTAAGGAACAGAGATCGAAGCTTGACCACAGAGCTACTCCTTGTGTGTTTCTTGGCTATGGTGATGAACAGTTTGGATACAAGTTTTGGGATCCAAAGAGAAGGCAGCTTGTGATAAGTAGAGATGCAGTGTTTTATGCAGATCAAACGATTGAGGACTTTGATAAAATCGAACAGCCTAAGAAGATACTTTAGTTGTTCCTGGTGTCATACCTGATAATTCTTCAGCATCTCAGCCTAGCACTAGTAGTCAGGTAGCTCCTATTGATGATGAAACAATCGATGATAGTCTAGTTGATCAGACTAGTAATCAGGAGGAGCAGATTACTTATCAGGGGGAACAGACCCATGTTGAAGAAGAAATTGGAGAATTAAGAAGATCTGCAAGAGGGCGTATACCATCTACCAGGTATCCTGAGTCTGATTATATTTTGCTCACTGAGGATGGAGAACCATAAAGTTATTCAGAGGCTCAGGCTCATAAAGACAAATCTCACTGGATGAAAGCCATGATAGATGAGATGACTTCTTTGAAGAAGAATGACACCTATGAGCTAGTAAATCTTCCTAAGGGTAGGAAGGTTTTGAGGAATAAATGGTGTACAAAATCAAAGGGGACAGCAATGGTGACTTATTGAAGTATAAGGCTCGCTTGGTTGTGAAAGATTTTGGGCAGAAACACGGTGTTGATTTTGATGAGATTTTCTCCCATGTGGTAAAGATGACATCCATCAGAGTTGTTTTGGGTTTAGCAGTCAGTTTAGACTTGGAAATTGAACAGCTTGATGTGAAGACTGCCTTTCTTCATGGTGATTTGGAGGAAGAGATTTATATGATACAGCCAGAAGGGTTTGAACAGAAGGGGAAAGAACATCTTGTATGCAAATTAAAGAAGAGTTTGCATGGCCTAAAGCAAGCACCAAGACAATGGTATAAAAAGTTTGATACTTTTATGATGAGTTAGGGATACACAAGAACTACTGCAAATTCTTGTGTTTATTTCAGATCTTTTTCAGGTGATAAATTCATTATTTTGCTGATTTATGTTGATGACATGCTTATAGTTGGCCAGGATACAGGATTGATACAGAAATTGAAGGATTCCTTGCATAAGTCATTTGATATGAAAGATTTGGGGTCAGCTAAACAGATTTTGGGCATGGAGATTGTTCGAGAAAGAAAATCTAAGAAGTTGTGATTATCACAGAGACATTATATTGAACGAGTACTTAAAAGGTTCGGCATGAAAGGGGCTAAGCCAATTAGCTCACCCCTTGGAGCTCATTTCAAACTAACCAAGAAATCCAGTTCTTCGACTGATGAGGAGAAGAAAAAAATGGAGGCTATTCCCTATTCTTTAGCTGTTGGTAGTTTGATGTATGCTATGATTTGTACCCGTCCTGATATTGCACATGCAATTGGCGTGGTAAGTATATTTCTGTCTAATCCGGGTAAGGAGCATTGGGAAGCAGTTAAATGGATTATGCGATATCTCAGAGGAACTTCTTATTTGTGTTTGGGTTTTAGGGGAGCTCAGCCAACTTTGATAGGGTATACAGATGCTGATATGGCAGTTGACCTTGACAACAGGAAATCTACATTTGGGTACTTGTTTACTTTTGCAGGGGGAGTTGTTTCTTGGCAGGGGGAGTTGTAAAAATGCGTAGCTTTGTCTACAACAGAGGCTGAGTATGTTGCTATCACTGAAGTAGGAAAGGAGGTGATATGGTTGAAAAAGTTTCTTGAGGAGCTCAAGTTGAAGCAAAGTGAGTACGTCATTTATTGTGACAGTCAGAGTGCTCTTGAGTTGAATAAGAACTCTATGTATCATTCTCGCACCAAACACATTGATGTCAGGTATCATTGGATTCGTGAAGCAGTTAATGAGAAGCTTCTACAGTTGGAAAAGATTCACAATGACAAGAACATTGCTGATATGTTGACAAAAGTAGTTACCAAGCAGAAGTTTGAGTTCTGGGCCGGCCACACCGGTATACATTCCAAGTGATACACTTGAAGTGTGGGATACTTCCCTAATAGACTGGAGGGGGAGATTATTAGGTTCAAAAGTCCAGCCCATCGGCCCAATACTTAGGATATCTATATATATTTGTCTTTTCCCAAAGATTTGGTATGCATGCTGGCGGCGAAAACAGAGGAAAATTTTCACACGGAAATTCACGCAGTGCAAGGAAGAATAAAAGAAAAATTCAGCCTTTTGTGGTTAATCGCTTGGAATGTTATTTCGATATTCGATTTGATATTTGTCTTCTTTAAGCAGTGGTTTTCTCCAAGTTAATTCTTGGAACGGGTTAGGCGATATTTTTCCTTTATCTCTTATTGTTGATTATTGGATTTCATCTATATTGTTAGATGAGTTATTCGTAGTGCCAAGAATATTGTTTTTGACGGTGTTGCGTGATTGTGGTAGTGTGTGTGATTACCTCTTGATTTAGGGTGATAATCTTGAGAGGATAAACATTGTATTCCCATTATTATTTGGTGATAGTGGAGTTGTCGGTTTGCCCCATCGATTTTCCCTTCTCATTGGAGGGTTTTACGACGTTAAATAATTCTTAGTGTTATTTAAATTTTCGCACATATATTATCGTTTAATATATTGATTGCCTATTTTAATAACACGAGTTTAGTTAAATTGGTTAAATTCCCAACTCAATTTCCTTATTTCTTTAGCACTCAGTTGCTTTTCCCATCTTTGTGAAATCTCTCATTCCTCCAGTGTGTAAGAGTCTCCATTTTCTCCTTCTGATTCACTATCTGCTATCTCTTCTCATTTGTTGTTGTCAGATAGCTTTGGTAGGGGAGCTACTGGCCTCGAACAAAAGTCCTTTTCATATTTGGAAGCTAGTGTATCAACATTTTTCTTTTCCTTCTAGGCATTTTGACTTTCTTTTTGTGTTTGCACCTTATTTTTTGTATTTTCTTCCTTCTTAGACTTCTACTCTTTTTGCAGCGAAAAGTTTTTCTTCCAATTTCCTTTCATAGAAACCTTTGGCTTGTCACCAATTTGGCTGTCTACTTGAGGTTTGGTTGTTCTTGATGTGTTACCTTCATCTGGTATGGTTTCTTCAGCAATGGCCTTCCATTATTTAGGGTTTCTGACTAGTAGTGCTTCTTCCTTCTTTTTCCACAAGCATTGATCTTGATTGTGGCCAAGATGAAAATAGTAGTGACAATAACTGGGAGGTTCTTCCTACTTTACTTGTTACCAAAATCCTCATGTGTCCATTTCCACCCATACTCTTTCAGGTTTAGGCTTGGATACATCTAATTCAATACAGGCCCTAGCCGCACTGGGTCTGATCCTTAGGACAGTAGCCTTATCAATACATAGAGATTTTCCAATTGGACTAACAATAGATAATCGCACCTACATTTTGAAAGAAAATGTAAGGAAATCCCGGTAATGAAACCCACACTGGGACTACTGGTGATTCCGTATCAACTCTAAAAAATCGATCCCACTTAAGAATGCGCATCAGGGCTCCTTGAATAAGCCATTTGGATCTTATAAATAATCGAGTATATAGTCACATTCTAGTTGAAAATGTATAATAACATGCTTATGATCCAGCCAACTAACAATGTAATTAAATTTGAGCTTCAAATTGAGAATAGCATTTCGGATAACTTCAATCCTTGGCTTAGCATGTGAAAATTTTCCAATAAGCACTAATTTTGCTGACTTTTCCAACTCTTCCAAGTGTTCTTTTGAGAATGTTACACCTGGTTCCCCTTCATATGTAGTGGGCTTCAGGAGTGGAAATGAGGAGGGTTGATGCTTTGGGCAGGTATCATGTTCATCCAGCTAGAAATTTTCTCTAGGCTTTGTGTGAGTAAGGACAACAGAAAAATCTTTAGGAATCTTTATTTCTTGTGTCTTTTTTGCATAACCATTTGGCAAAAGTGTGGGGAAGTCTTTCATAGAAGGAAGAGCTTGTTTTATAGTTTCAGGATAAGAATAATGTCTGGGATTAGGACTGGGCATCCGATCCGGTAATCTGACGAACCCGACCCTACCGGCCCGAAACGGGTCAGATCTGGTCGGGTTACTGTAGCAATCGGGTCGGCCGCGGGTTGGGGGTAGAGGGGGCCCGACCGGGTCGAGTCGGGTTTCGGGTTGACTCGGTGCAACCTGAGTCAACCCGCTTAACCCGACTCGGTCAACCCGGTTATATTTTTTTATTTTTTTTTTACCATTTTTTTTTTGTTTTAAGGTCACAACATTTTCATTATTTATTATTAGTTTGTTTTTTCTTTTGACAATTTCACTCAAAACACTAAAAAATTGGCTTTTTTTAAAATTTTTTGGGAACTTAGGCATTATTGCGATTTGGGCCGGTATATGGCCGGCCCAACCCGTGAACCGAGTCAACCCGACTCGACCCGAGTTGACTCGGGTTGAGTCGGGTTGACTCACCAAACCCGGTCGGCTCGGTTTCTGAATCTGAAACCCGACATTTGTCGGGTCGGGTTCGGGTAACCCGACCCGGCCTGGCTGACGCCCAGCCCTATTTGGGATTGGTAAAGGAATTTCTCCTTGGAGGGGCTTGAAAGCCTAATGATTGTGCAGGGACCTTGACTAGTTTAGTTTTCTGCGTGGTATTTTGAGAAGCTTTTGAAGAATTCACAGCTTGAATATCCTCAGAGTGGAGGGAGGTTTGCTTCCTCTGATCCATCTCTAATGGTGTGGTGTGGTGTGGTGTTTGGGGGTGGAGGAGGGAGGATTCCCCCGTTGTAGGGAAAGAAT
>CAVNYN010286325.1:8843-24243 GCA_963692815.1 Nyctanthes arbor-tristis | reverse complement strand
TGGCCTTCGGGGTTAAGGGGAAAAGGTTGAGTGGGTATGCGCTCGCTGCCATTGCAATCTAGAGTGAACGCCTAAGAGGAGATCTGTGGAGGAGTATGAATTGGGTTGCTTTATATAACAAAGTTGCTCCGTAGAATTGCTATTTATACAAGAAGTTGTGTGACGCTGCGGTGCGCCAAGGGATGGCTGCCATTGCGATGGGTCTTTACTCAATCACATCACGTGCAATCAGGGGCCGTTTAGATCTCATCGTAATCATTAATGAAGTGTTATGAGAATTTATAGTGAGTATTGTGGATTAAGTGCAATTTTAGTAATGTCTAGTTATAAACCAGCATTCGTCGAATTAGTTAACTGTGAAATTGTAATGTGAAGTGACAATGATAATTAAAAGATGTTTGGAACATTACATCGAAGAGAACCCTCACGTTTTTCGCAAGCTGTATTATATATACGTGTTTGACCATCAACAATGCTAGTAAAATTTAATAAGGTAGACTTTAAGTATTAGAATTGAGGTGTTAAATCAACTTTTTAGTAATAGACCCTCTCCAATTGACTCTCTATTTAAAGGGTATTATTCCACTAAATACAATCGATTTTTAAATACGTAAGGGTCATTTTCTGTAAAAACTCTAGGTAAACAATCAATTTGTTACTCATTCTTTATTTTTTCCATAAAGATATATCTTGTTTGGTGTCACTTTTAATTGTATGGGATACAAATTGGTGGATGGTATACCTCCCCACCCTTAGACCAACTCTCGCTGCTGAGCTAGGTGTGGAGTGTATCATTGACCATTCAATGGAGCTGGAAGCTGAGCACCCGGGACCGTCTCCAGAATTGCTGCGTCGTCGAGCTGCTCATCGGAACATCGGCGTTGCCAGGCGCCTCATCCCGGATCTGGAGTTGGTTGATCTCTCACCTAAGCTGTCCGATGACACAACTCTGGGTGCGTGACCTAACTCCTAGGAAACACACGAAGGTGACTTTACTCTGAGCCTAGCAGGCGACCAAGTAAATAACGTAATTTTTAGGCTTTCCTAGCAACGCGTTGTGGATGCTCCTCTCGCACGTAGTGCGGGCTACTCAGATAGTTACAAAATATTTAGAATCTATGTACCTGGATGCTGCCTATGTAGAATCTGTCTATAGAAGGCCTATGCAAGTTGCCGTGTATGAATTATATTCCAGGACTCAGTAATTTGTGTTCAATGTTGTTTGTTTTGTTATTATTTTCTTCTCTTTTTATGTTTGGAGGAAGCCTCTTTGCTGTGTTAATGCTTTTGTGATGGAGCTTGATTATGTCGTCGTTCTCTACATCGAGTGCGTCGCATAAAACTACGTTAGAGATATAACAAGAGTAATGTAGCGCCGTAAACCCAGTATAATCTCAGCTCCCTGTTTTTCTTCATTTTTCCATCTGGCCTCTCGAAATGTCTATTCCTTTGATACCCCCAAGCGGTTAGCGAAACGAAAAATCTAAAATCGTTCTCGCTTTTACATGAAACACCCCTCTTCGAGAAACAGTTGGCTCTGTGGATTATTGTTAAAACAGAAACGTACATTATGGAATATGCATGTCAAGTCGCTGGTATGTTCGACGTAAGTTGAGATCAGAGGCCAAGTTCGGAGGGGCGCTATACAAATATCTGCCCGTTTTGGAAGGTTCAAATGATTCCCCTTTTTTTGGTTTTTTTTTTTTTAATTTTAAAACCCCAATTGATTTTAATATTTAATTAAATTTTTTATTTTATTTCTCCCTATTGTCACATATTAATATTTGGTCAAATGATCACCCCCCAAAGTTTTGATTGCCTTTTTGTTATTTGGATTTATCACGTACGTTTGTCTAAAAGATTGTGTCTGGAATAATAATTAATAAACGAGTATACAAGAATCTTATTTCGCCTAGGCCAATGGGATTTCAGATAATTAACTCGCTAAGTTAGTGTTACATGTTCCTCAAATTGGATTATATATTTTATGAATAAATTTTGAAAATTTTCAAAAACCTCCCACAGATTTTGTAGCAAAACCTTGGGCCATCATGTGGCGTGTCTAGATGCATGCCATGTCTATTTAAACAACACACTGCATAGATGGAATGCACGCGGTGAAAGATGGAAGGGTTTATTAGAAAACATTCGAGAAGGTCTTGCAAATGGATTCCAGTAAATCAAAGGAGTTTTTTTTATCTCTCTTTTGGAAACTTCCCTAGCATGGGCCGAATCACCAAAGATTTAACCAAAACAATGTAGGCTGAATGATCTTCCCAGTTATGTGGGCTATAGCTTTAGACTGTTTGGTAGTGGCCTAAGTTTTGAAATATTCGTAGTGAAAGTAGGTGTAGCCCGATATTATGGCTAGATTGAAGTACGATAGCAGAGAATGTATAGATTCCACATAGCTCATGCATCTTAGTGATAGAATCTGTTGACTTTGTTACAGGCTCCGTGAAGATGGAAATATTGCCTACGATGCCCCAAGTTATTAGCAAAACGTCGATCGGATTGTATGTGTTTCATGGAAGACCTACAACTATTCAACGCACATTGTAGGGGCCTAAGGCATGCGTAGAGCAGACTTCTACAGGATATATATTATCAAGATGGACTGCACGAATAGAGAAGCATGTGCTGTGCTGAGAAAATTTGAAACACTACAAGAGTTTCAAAAAGTTCTACAAGGTACCGATTGTATTATAGCAGGATATCATCATCACCTACACCTTCCTGGCTAACACAGGTCCGCAAAAAGCAGCCAACAAGCTGACCATTAACTGGTTTACATTACTTTTTGTTCATACTTATTTTTCAATTTGAACATAGTAGTAGTAATACGGCTGTAAAAATAACGAAAGAGTCATAAATAGCCTAGATCTTTTGAGAAGATGTCCAGATATCAGAATATCAAAGTACAAACATAAAAGAGAAGACAACAAGCCTAAACAGACGAGAACAAGAAGTTCCTCGTGCTCTCGTATGTTTTGTCCGCGATTACCTTGTTTTGTAGAATGGTTGAAATCACCAGCACACCGCCCATTATGTAAGATGGATCAAGCTATCTCCGCCTCTTGACATGATACATTACTAGAATTGCGTGTTCATCGAGTTCAGATGACTGCAAAACACCTTGAATGAATCTCCACAGGGATCATAAAGATGGTTGAGAGTAAATTCGAAAGAGGTATGAATATGATATACAATAGAGAGCTTGCTTAAATTCAGGGCAATGCTTTTACAATCCTTACGCCACTTTCTCGCATGGACGATCCTTTTTTTGTTTGGTGATGCCGAATGACACAAAAAGGTCGACCTGCATGATGGAACATTACATAGAAGTATAATGTACATTAATTCAAAGCACCGTGAAGGATTTCCCTACAACTAGATCAATGCAACAAAGATTTGCGCTAAATACTGCTGCACAAACTAGAGCACACGATCAATCAAAATCAACAGGCTGCCATCTGTGAAAAGTAGAACCAGTTAATTCATAGTATCTACAAGCTATGGCCATGGCGTACATGTCGTATGGTTAGAATTCCACGATACAGGAAAAAAGTGTTGGCGTTAGCTGGAATATAAAATCTATATCATGAGTCACGGGAATCTATAAGCTAGATTCTATGACTCAGAAGTTTGTGATAGAGAATTCAGAATAAGTTACAAACTTCTCTCTATGGAATGAAGAAGAATATTTACGGGAACTGTCCTTGTGGTTGTGTACAAAATATTCTGTACATTAATAGAGCATAACAGATGAGTGAGTATACACAGGGACTGCTCATATTTTGACAGAAAGGGCCTAAGAGACGCTATTGTGAGAAATAGGGTTTGGCGCGTTGCGAGGAGCACTGATAGGCGCCTTGCATGTCCGCTTGTAGTGGCCCACCTGATGACAGTGTCCGCATCTCCTCAACATAGTTCGCAAGTCCTCACCCGCAGACCTAAGCCGACGCCTTCGCGGTTGACCTGGTGAACGTCTGACATCCGGAGGCCGAACTTCCTTGTTGGCTATGTGAGGAGGAACATCCCAGCCTGCCTTGTTCTCCATCGGAGAGATCACTACAAGAAATTTATATTTATCCTACAAAATTCCCACATACAAATTGATATTTGTAGGTAAAGCTTTCTTTTTCCCACAAAACAAAAATACGTGGAGACTTATGAATATATTACAAAATTTACTCATACAAAATGAAATTTGTAAGCAGAAATCTCCTTTCCCCACAACGACATCTTTAATTCTCTTTACCGGGGAAATTATTTTCTTTCAGCCAATTCTTTGCCCTGCTCTTTCACCCAATTTCTTCCTCTTATTCACATATCTCTCTTGCCCACTCTCCTTCTCTCTCAAGGCTTCTCCATTAGGTACTCTCCTCTCTCTCTCTCTCTCACATATATTTCTTCTCAATCGTCTCTCTCTGTCTTCAGATTTGTCCTACTCGCAGCTCTCTTACTGCCACTCATTCTCCCGCCCTCTCAATCACCATAAAAGCGGTAAATTTCGCACCCCCGCTTTGCCCTACACTTGCAGACGCACACAAGTGCAAGTAACGTTCCGATTAGTGTGTCTTATTGTGTATTGATGATGCCCATTCATAGATTTAGTTCTATAAATTGATTAGTA
Source organism: Nyctanthes arbor-tristis (assembly GCA_963692815.1). NCBI lineage: Eukaryota > Viridiplantae > Streptophyta > Magnoliopsida > Lamiales > Oleaceae > Nyctanthes > Nyctanthes arbor-tristis. The sequence goes on along the minus strand of CAVNYN010286325.1, from coordinate 19,607 downwards.
TGAAATTGAAAAGGAGAAAATTATCTTTGGGACTTTGTAAAGATGTGAATGTGATTTATGCCTTTTTCCTTTATTTTAATTAATTTGTGGATTGCTGTATTAACTTAGAGCAAGATTAGTCTTTCTTTCATATGCAATCAATATGTTTGAGGAAATGTGTATGTGGTGATAGAAATGCAATGAATATAGTTGATAAGATGCCAACATGAAATTTATTTATGCATCCAATGAAGGTGTTTGATAAAATGTTTCATTGTTTTTTAAATTCTTACTTGCTAAATCTTTTTGAAAATGTATAATTTGTTTATTTTTCTGGATATTCAAGGAAGTTCATTTCTTAATTTTCTTGAAAAGAAACTGGTTTTAGATATGATTGCTTTCTCATTTATTGGTATATGGTACTGGTTAATTGGTAATTGGAGATTGTTATAAACGATACAAAGAGAGGATACACAATTAATTTATCAATTGTTATAAAAAATTTGTTATTAATTTTTATGTAATATAATTAGTTAATTGATTCATGAGGTCATTTTTAACTGTACTGGGCATATGGAGATATTAATGCCTAAAATTTTTTGTGTTTGGCATTTTGGACTATAACTTTGAAATGAAGACCAAAACCATTCATTGATGTGATCTTATGATACAACTTGATTTCATCTCAACTTCATGGTAAGCTTAGCTAATCAAAATTTAAGTTGGAAATGAATATACTGCGTAGTGATTTGCGACAAAAATTTATCAATTTACTCAGAGAAATTTTTGTAAGTGAACAAAAGAAAATAATGGTGCTTTCAGACTATGGCCAAACAATTGAGGCTGGGAATTTGAAGGTAGAATCATCCGTTGAGAAGTGATTAAGACTTGTGCACATAAGAAAGAAGAATGACGTATGATCAGAATGTTTTTAAATATTTTCACAATAAATTATCAGAATTTTAGTATGGTAAAAATTGTTAGAATGCATGTGTTCAATCTTTTCATAACATAGCAGCTTTTTGCTTAAATATTTTTATAACTTTTTCCTTAGTTTCTAAATATAGATTGAAGGCTGCAAGACTTTTTCCTTTGTAAGTTTGTATGTGTATATGGGTATTTGTAAAACGCTGCAGCATTCTTGTAGCTTAATGAACATAGAGATAATGAATTTAGTAGAGAGCTTGTTTATATGATGTATCATGGTTAATGAATCCTAATCTTCTGTCTTTGTCATTTCTGGATTTAATTCTATGGAGAATCACTTTCTGGATGTTGGCATTGTTCTATTTGGTTTCTTGTTATATATAATTTTACTTGCATTTCCCTTTTGTAAACATGTTTGAGTAACTAATATAGGTACTAAGTTATGGTTTGTGTTAATCTTCTTCTTCAGGATATCATGTATCGTGTTTGCCTGTTGTGAGCAATATCTTCTTGAAAGGAAAAACGTACCGCTGCAGTCCGACGTTGCACCTTTGGAAGATATACCTTGTCTATACATGTTGGACTTGATAATGTGATATTTGTTTTAATTGTGAAGTGTAGACTTCTTTTATTCATATTCTGGCAGATGATAAAAATTCACAGTGTAAAAAATGACAGATAGCTAGGAAGCATGATTTTTCTATTTTTAAATCAATGGTTATAATTTTTGTTTTAGAACACTATTTTGGATAATTTCAATGACATTACATGAAATTAAATGTCTCAATGAGTTTATTGTTTTCTTTTTGAAATGTTAATTAATTTATTGAATTATGTATCTTATTATTGGTAATAGCTAAAATAATTTATAAAATATGGAATGACGAATGATACCTATAAAAATATTTAATTCCTTTTCTACTAATTCTTTAGAGCATAAATAAATAAAAAAAATATTCTTTTTCTAAGAATAATAATTTGTAGCGAAAAACTCCTCTTTCCCCCACAAAATAATTTGCAAGACTACAAAACCATTTTGTGATTAAAAGCAACTTTTCTAGACGAATATAATTTGTCAGGAAAAATCTTAGTCGACAAATCATAATTGTTGTGAAAGGGTTTGTAGGGTCATACTTGAGCATACAAATCTTCAGACTGTGTAGCCTTAAACTTTTCCCCACAGTGTTTGTGCCACAAAACTGTCTACAAAATATTTTTGTCTGGAAAGGTTTTAGCCCACAATTATTTACTTCTCCATACAAATAAAATTTGTAGGGAAAGTTGAAATTTCTTGCAGTGGATGTGGTCACGATATGCTCCCCTCTAGTAACTCGTCGTGTAGTACAAGGAACAAAACTCGAACAGTGGCCTTCCGACATGGCAGCCTGCTCGAGTTCCATTCATGCACGGTATATCATCGAGATCAAATCTACGGCACTCGTATGATTTGGTTTGCAAGTTAACCCTGTATATGTCTGTCCCCATTCGAACTTCAAATTGGCCTTCTGTGATTCCCGGACCTATAGATGGCAACCGGAATGGAAAGTTTTGCGAAGAACATCATCCATGGCTCAGTCCGGAGTTCTCCGTCTCGGTGTGACGCTAAAAAAACCAGCACTGAACCACAATCCGTATTTCATCCAAAAGACTTGCCATGGGAAGCTTCCTCTGATGCTTGAGGAGTGAATTGATCAATTCTGCCGTGTTATTGGTCATCATATTATATCTTTTGCCTGGAAAGAGAGCCCGTGCCCAGCGAGAAGGGACCGCATTATTTAAGTATGTGTGAACAGGCCTGCTTAGGCCATTGATTTGCTGCATGCCACGCTCAAAATCAGATACGCGATATGCATAATCAGATACGCGATATGCATAAATGGTCCATAATAAGCACGCTGGTGGTACCTCGACCTAACATTACTTGCAAGCACAATTAACACACTTAATACTTAGTAGGGTATATACATTAGCATTCACTTCTCCTGGTGAAAATTTTCTCAGGACACAACTATTGCGCCACTGATGGCAGTTAGATACTCTTCACACCGTTAATGGCAGATCATAACCTACTTTTCACTTCTGTCACTTGCATGCGACTCTAGATTCCTGAAAATAGACCCTAGTGCTGGCTTGAGTTGAAATATAGAATCTATACTCTGGACGAAAATCATACAGAATCTGCATTCTAGAGTCTAGAGCTAGTAGGGTAGTGATAGACAAGTTAGAATCAAGATTCCAATCTTCCCTCTATGGAATGAAGAAGAATATTTACAGGAACTTTCCTTGTATTTGTACATCAAATATTCTGTGTATTAATAGGTTGACTATAGAATTGATTTTTTTCCTTTCTTGTAATACCTAATGTGTTGTATAAATGTAGCATAATAGATGAATGAAATATACAAAAAATTACTAATATTTTCACATCTAGGTGTCATGATATTTATGCCTGGGTCATATATTTGAACAGTCCCTTCTTTAGGAGAAACTTCTATCAAGGCATAACTCTGATACCAAAACAGAGTATGCATAAGATTGTGAGTAAAAAATGCTGAGTGCACCCGGGGGGAGGGGGGTTATCACTAATAATATAATATAAGAAAATAAGCAAATTGAACTCGCAAGAGAATAAAAGTCGGTTAACATGTCACGAAAACAAACTATTCCTTATTTAAAAAAGAAATTACCTGCTAGGTACCACGCGCATGTGCCGTGATGAGCAAGGGGAAACACACGTTGAAGTGCTTTATCGACTCCGCGCCCCCTATCTAAGACGAAAACCCGTGAATCGCTGTCTGGAATCTGCTCCCGGAGCCTCGACAAGAACCAGGTCCACGATGCAATGGTCTCAGAGCCAACAATGCCCCATGCTAGCGGATAGATTTGCCGGTTCCCGTCTTGGTAAGTGGCTATCAAAAGGATGCCATGGAAAGTACAACTGAGGTGTGTGCCATCGATACATATGACTAGTCGAATGTAGCCACGGAAACCGTCGAGACTAGTACCGAATGCCAAAAAGAGATACTTAAATCTTCTGCTCCGGTCTGTCTGGATTCGAGTGACCGTGCCTGGATTGCTCTTCTCAAGCATGTAGCAATATGACGGCAAACGCTAGTAACTAGCATCTGCTGCTCCTTGCTCAATGGTGACACCATGGTCTTTTGCCTTCCATGCCCTCTTACACGTAATTGCCACCCCAAGTTCACGGAGCACATCCGCCATGATCACTCTTGGATGGTAGTAGAAATCGTCCCAGATTCTGTCTTTGAAGAGATCACCGATTAGCTTCGAGGTCGCTTGCCGATGGTATCTTGGCTGGTCCTGTAAACCACAGGTGTGTACGTATGGTTCATTTCGTATCTCGAAGATTTCTAACTTTACCATACGAGAAGCTTGGACAAACCACTCACAGTTGGGCTTGCTACGGACAACATACAACTCAGACCTATTGGAGTGCTTCACTTTGAACTCAATTTTTTTGCAGATTGCTAGCATGTGTAAACTGTTCTGCAGTTCCTTTTTACTGGAAAACATTTGGTCAATGTGCATCTGCAAAACCTCGCTGTTGGCCATGCCTATCTGGAAATGCGGATCACTGGAACAGTCTTCAAAATCTGGCGGAGGAGCCTCATTTTTGATTCAGTTGGAGTGTTCTCTTCCTCCTGTGTCAGAACCAGTCCAATGACCTCCCAGGCCTCAGTTGCATCATCGCAGGTTGCAATGGGGGCTGAATGGCTGCAACACTGTCCCCGTGATTGTAATCGGGCAATTGTGTCTCTTCTTTCACACCGTTGGGGACACTGCCATTCACTATAGGAAAGACCCCGTCAACTCCCCATTCCAAAGTATCTTCGTCGCTGCCACTGTATGTACCAGAGCTGTTAACACCGCCATTAAATGTAGGAGAGGCCCTATCAACTTCCCCTTCCGAAACATCTTCGTCGCTGCCACTGTATGTATCAGAGTCCTCTCCGAAGAGCTGGTGCATCAAGTGTTGATCATAAGGCCGCCTGGATGGTCCACCCTCTTCCAACGGTACGCCGTTCCCACCTCTGGCCCGCTTAACCACGCGCAAAAATGCCTTTTTGAAGACTGATTTGTACCAGTCAAGGTCATCATCGTCAAGAATCTCAGCTGGAGCAATGTTCTGGTTTGTAAGATCCCTGAACATTAGGGAGATTTCGTACGCCTCTACGTCAACCTTAATTTTGCGAACAATATCTGCCTTAAGCCCCACGAGTGTACTGTCAGTAGACACTGCCAAAGACATAGTCCGCTTGCCAGCCCACAGCCATTCACTGAGGTCTATTTGTGAGAATTGCCTATTGTAGCATATAACGAAGTGTAACATACCCCTGGCATTCTGCAAAGCCACATTTATCAGGCATTAGTTAGTGATAAACCCATAACTCATGACCACTGACAAGTATAGCAAAAACTTAGGCATTGATAAAAAAAAAAGTATGTAAGACCTTCATCAAGTACAGCTGAAACTCTAATCGCTGCACAAGTACACATTTTTAGCTGAAATTATAATACTTTGTTATGGGGGCATATCTATAAAATTTAAATTTGTCCTAATATAAAAAGAACTTTTTAGAATCACTAGATGGGGGAGGGCCCCATTGTCCCCACCAGAAATCTAGCACTTTCTGTTTATATGGTAATGTATATTGGTGGTAATTCATCATCTTTTCTTGCATTAAAGCCATCGGTGCCATTACTGAGAGCCAAATATAGATTCTATACATTTTATGCTCAGTCTCAGATATTCTGTATACTCCAGTATGACTTATAGAATCTACATCTCTATCGACAGTGCCTTTAGATCTTCAATGTTATACATTGATGATTATAGACAAGGTCAAGAATGAACAGTTGTTCATCTACACGTGCCGCTGCACTTGTCTACTAAAAAATGTATGTATGGTGATAGTTCATTTTTCGCTTGCATCAATGAAACTGGTATCGTGTATTAGGCATCACTTCATCAGCCAGCCCAACAACTATAGGTCCTATAGATATTAAGTCTGGTCTCCCATAGTCTACATACTCCATTACCTGTTACAGAATAAAAGTATATGTTGACATTACTTTTTGATCTTCAATGTTGTACATTGATGAACCTGCTGCTGCACTTAGTAATAGACAATACTTCGAAAATATTTAGTGTTATAACCGACAACACTAGGTTAGGCAACAAATGCTTGTTTATAAGAAAGCATTACTTTTAAGGGGGAAGAAAGAAAAGAGATCGGAAAAGAAAAATAAAAGAGGAAGAAAGGAGAACAAAAGAGAACAAATTTTGAACCAGTCATTTGCACAATTATATATATATATATATATTTAGAGTTTGTTTGATCTTATTTATTTGCGGAATTTATAATGAGGAGAGAGGTAGAATGTGTATTGGAAATGTAAAAATGTGTGAAATATGTGGTTGTAATTGAACAGTTGTCAAATCAAATGTCAAATCAATGGTAGGTAAATTTATAAATTGGGAGAATAAAGGGGATCAAACAAGCTCTTATATTACATAAGACTCAGGCATTAATTAAAAAGAAAGATGTAAGAACTAGGAGTTGACCCCATGACCACTGATGAGTACAGCTAAACCCCTAACCACTACACTAATAGTGAAGTCTTCATTGAGTTTTAACTTTTAATAGTTCAACTACGAAGCCAACGTTTTAAAGTTACTGTAGAGGGGACGGGCCCCACTACCCCAACCTGAAATTCGGCCCTTCTGTTATATGGTAATGTCTGTTGGTGGGCAATTATTTCTTTTCTTGCATTAATGCCACTGGTGCCATTACTCGGAGAAAACTATAGATTCTATATATTGTAGTTTATGTCCGGTCTTAGATAGTCCGTATACTCAATTACGGCTTATACAATCTATATCTCTATCGACATTTCCTTCAGACATTCAATGTTATATACTGACGATCACAAGGTCAAGAATGAACGGTTGTTCATCTAAGCGTGCTGCCGCCCTGATATGGTAGTGTATGTTAGTATGTATGCTGACATTTGAATCTTTTCTCGCCGTTAAGTGAGTTCGGATCCATAAGTGGCAGTTCATTAAATGGCATTAATGTCCGGTGTATTTATACATTACCCCTCTTTTATATGGTAGTGTAATGCCATCAATGCCAAGAAAAGAAATAGCGGTTGGCAATGTAAAAAACTTTTCTTGTCCCATAAATGGCATTAATTAATGAAATGAAATGCTGCTCGTCTCTTACAATGACCGCATTATTTAATGTTCATTCACGGATGCCATTAAATCTTACTCTCCATTAATGGCTTATTTGTGGAAGGCGACTGTGAAACTTCATGGAAAAAAAAAATAACATCGAATTGTTTGCTTACCAGATCGTCTGCCATGGTCATCACAGGCGGTTGCATTGGAAGATTTGTGGTTTTCTTGTAGAGGCAGAGCCCACGGTGGCCAACTGGATGGAATTTTTCTAGGTTTAATGTTGAAAAGAATCCATTTCCAGAAAATGGACAGTGGAAATGGAACGGGGGGCTGGGGAAGAAGATGTATATGTCTAATTACAAATGGAAATGGAATTTTTCTAGCCTTTACTTTTGTTGCTGAATGCTGACTTCTGAATTGGGCCGGGGAAAAAATAGATAAGTTAGCCCAACCGCCTTTTTGAATTTCAAGACAGTATTTCATATTTATTTAATTTAAAATGGATTAATAACGTTTCTTTTTTTTCCCTCTCTTCTTTAATTGATCCCCCCTCTAAATTATGTCAAGTTAACCTGGTAGATTACACTAAATTAGTAAGGGAAAAAAACCTCTCTCAACTTGTGTAATTATTTAAGATAATACTTGCAGCGATTGGCAATAAAAGAAATTTGAAATATAATTTTTATTTTATTGTTTATAGGGTGGTTATATCTACATCCCCAAATTTTCTAACTACACATCTTAGAATACTTTTCCTTATTTACCAAAAAGGTCATAAGTAAAGGACTTATATAACCACTTATGTTTTTAAATGTAGAAAAAAACTTAATTACAAAACCCTAAAAACTCTATATTTAAATACACAATCACCAGCTTAAAAAAAAAAAAAACAATCACAAATCTTTAAAAACTTAAATAACTTCTATATCAAAAAATATCTACGCAATGAAGATGAAAATCTTTGTGTAACGATTCTATGACAATTCTCTTTAACAACAACTATAATATCAAAATTTAAATATACCGAAGTATTTGAAAAGAAAGTTCACCGTTTAATTGTTAATATAATAATACTATTTTATATTTAATTATAATAGGATTATGAGGATTGCGCTTCCACAAAAAATCAACAGAATAATAGTAGGTTGAGAGGATGAAAAAAAGGAAGGCGCGAAGAAGAATACCAAAGGAATTGCAGAAGGATTACAATATCTATGAAGAGGTATAAATGAACGGATTGTGGTGTATGCTCTTGGGTTTTATTTGTTTATTTTTTATCTTATTTCTCAGTAACAAGGTTACATTTGTAAATAGTGTATGGTTAATTTATCAAATTTATATTACAGTGGTGGTGCATATATAATGTTGTGCTATTAATACAAATGGTGGTGTAGATATAACCACACTTCTTAATGTTATCGTTAAAGGGTTGTGATTGAAACTTATATTATTATTACATTAGATGGACAACTCTTAATTCAAATAATGGTTGACACCCGTCGATAGTCATTCCAATAGACTTGGGCCAATTTAAAACGTCCATGGGCTTGTTTCGAGGAGTTAAATGTATTTCGAGCCATGAACAATAAAAAATCAAGGCGCCTTATTGCTTCCAAGATATTATTAGTTTATGATGACTGTGATTCTATTATATTGTGAATTAAGTCAACGTGGTGCCAGTGATGGCTGGGGTTTTGTTTGAGCTCTACACAAATTAATTTATCTATTTAACTTAATCGATGACAAAATGTGACGACAACACCATACACTACTTTACGAGTTAAGTTGAATTCTAACGCATTTTAACACGACTTCTAACCTCTCAATGGAATGAAAGTCAATTTACGACTTAAACAGACTGCAAATGTTTTAGATCCTCTTTAAAGACTCATGAACAGACTAGCGTGATCAGATCTAATTAAGTGACCACCAACGATTTACTACACTTTCTTTTATACCTCCACACTACTATTAACATGGAAGTATGTTAATAGCCCATCGCATCATTGTCATCATCTATATACTATAATCACACCTATAAGGATATAGAGAATCTAAATTTCTATTCACTCGTTCGTATAGATTCTAGCCCGTTGTGCCTGCTGGATTTTGCAAGAGCTTAGATTCTTGTCATCTCTTAACATATTTGAGCACTAATCCAAATACGCGGTAATGAACATGCCATAACAGTGCAGGAATCAAAGTGAAAACAATTTATAACAAGCCCATACTGCAGCCAAAAAAAGGGAGAAATCTCCATCTTGAATTCCAAAAATCCAATTTGTGTATTGCATTTTAAATGTTACATCATGAGCATGAAATAGTGGTCCTCACTCTGCATCAGGGACAAATTTCAACGTATTTAAAACTATCGATTCTTTTAAAAGACAAAATTCTCACGAAAAGTGAAATTGCTTAAGGATCTATTAGCAAGTAATATACCTTTTAAACATTTAACAACCATATTCAGAGATATAACATGGTAAATACTAAATACTAAGCATGTTAATAATAAATGTCGTCATCTTCATCAGCAGTTGGAATAAATTCATCAATGAAAGTATCGAGGTATCAAATTACCAACACCAGATTTTGCTAGGAAATGAAAAACGATCTCCTGGTCAGAGGGATAAAATTTCTCGCCCGGCCACTGATGAGCTACCTGAACATAGACGAATTACTCCTCATAAAGCCAACCCAAGCTCCTTTTGTGCCTCTGTTTTCCACAACATAAGTTTACCTTAACATAAAAATTAACAGGCGTTCTTATGATGAAATTGAATAGTGGAACAAGGACTACTTCTACATGATCGTCTGAATTGCAGTTTGCAGATCAAGATCAGAATACTAACGATTCCATTTCCTTCAGGCAGATTTTGCAGAACCATAAGTGCCCAAGAACAGCTCAGAATTCCTAACAGATTAAGGCGTTCAGCAGAAGGCTTCAAAGAAATAGTGCGGCACCAAATTTTAGAAGCAGATTCGCCAAGAAAAATAGCATTTACAGTTAGAAATTTCTCGACCACAAATGCCCAGAAGAACCGCAGCAATATTGTCATCATGTATATACTATAATCACACCTATAAGGATATAGAGAATCCAAATTTCTATGCACTCGTTCGTATAGATTCTAGCCCGTTGTGCCTGCTGGATTTTGCACGAGCTTAGATTCTTGTCATTTCTTAACATATTTGAGCACTAATCCAAATCCGTGGTAATGAACATGCCATAACAGTGCAGGAATCAAAGTGAAAACAATTTATAACAAGCCCATACTGCAGCAAAAAAAAAAAAGGGAGAAATCTCCATCTTGAATTCCAAAAATCCAATTTGTGTATTGCATTTTAAATGTTTCATCATGAGCATGAAATAGTGGTCCTCACTCTGCATCAGGGACAAATTTCAACGTATTTAAAACTATCGACACTTTTAAAAGACAAAATTCTCACGAAAAGTGAAATTGCTTAAGGATCTATTAGCAAGTAATATACCTTTTAAACATTTAACAACCATATTCAGAGATATAACATGGTAAATACTAAATACTAAGCATGTTAATAATAAATGTCGTCATCTTCATCAGCAGTTGGAATAAATTCATCAATGAAAGTATCGAGGTATCAAATTACCAACACCAGATTTTGCTAGGAAA
>CAVNYN010286324.1:0-32465 GCA_963692815.1 Nyctanthes arbor-tristis | reverse complement strand
ACTGTTTTTGCTGCATTAATTGAACTGTTAGAAAGTAATTATATCCCAACAAATTATGTATGTCTCTAAATGACAACATAATGAAATTTGATGTTCCATCATAGATAGTTTGCTAGTCATCAAAGTGGCCACTTTAAAGTTACGAACATTAAATAATATAATAGCCAACTATCAATTACTTGTGAAGAATGGATGTTAATAGATAAAGATGACATTATTTTATTCATAGGTTAATTGATCTTCAAGATTATAAAAATTGTTAAAGATCGCTCAAAGGTTGATTAATTAATTTTATTAATCTAGAACATAATCGTGGTTAATTAATGTTCCTAATTAGATATATTTTGTATGTCCAGAGATAACATATATGTCTAATTGAAGATTAAAATCATCATTATGTTTAATTACGAATAAAAATTTATGCATAGCATTATTATGTTTATTAAAGCTGCATATCATTGTATTACCCAAAGAGAACATTGATATACATTTATGATTATGTAATCTAAATCTGAATTAAATAATTTAAGTTAGATTAAAAGCATTAACATTGAGCATCTATATTTTGGAGTATCTATTCTTCTTTCTTTTCATTCGCAGGCTACATCTGCTCCACTATTCAATAGGCTCAACTACTCTAACGGGAGTGAACAAGTTCAATTCAACTTTAGATTTTTTGGATTTGGACTTGACATTCCAAGTTGAGCAACTTGCTCAATTCACTGATGAGAGCAGTGATCAAGAGAGGGCTTTCTATAAAAAAGGGGAAAGATCCAACAGATTAAGCTTAATGTTCATATGAATGACTCTAGTAAAGAACATCAAGTCCAGTATTCCCAAAATTGAAAATGCTAAGGAACTTATGAAGTTTGTTGAAGATCATTCTTAAACGGCTGACAAGTCACTTGCCGAGACACTAATGAGTACTTTAACTACTATAAAATTTAATAGACCTCGTACTATGCATCAACATGTCATTGAGATTACTAACATTGCAGCAAGACTTACGACTCTGGGAATGAATGTTGATGAGAACCTCTTAGTACTGCTCATTATCAATTCTTTGCCTCATAAATATGGCACATTCTATATGAATTATAATACGTTGAAGGACAGGTAGAATGTGAATGAGTTGCATAGTATGCTTGTGCAAGAGGGACAAGGCTTAGGAATTAAGGAACTCATTCCGTTCATCTCGTGAGTAATTTAGGAGCTAGAAAGAAATATAAAAAAAAGTCTACAAATCCACAAGAAGGAACATAAGAAAGATCTATGTCATCTCTGTCGTAAACCTAGGTACTAAGATTGCTAGAAACGTAATGCGTTGTTCGAAAGAAAAGGTAAGCATAATGCTTTCGAATGTTTCGAATCTAATTTGGCAAAAATTCCTTCTAATACTTGGTGGATTGATTGTGGATCTACTATTCATGTTTCTAATATGATGCATAGATTCCTTACCGTTTAGTTTTAGATACTAAATTTCATCTAGATTTGTCAGAAACTTTTTCTATAACTTCAATTTCTCAAAACCTAATTTCATTGTCAAGATTAGATGTTACTGGTTTCAAGTTTAAATGTGAGAATGGATGTTTAATTTGCTTAAACATGGCCATATTGTTGGTTCTGGTTTTCGTTGTGATGACTTATATAAGTTAAATTTTGACAATCGCTTTGCTAAGAGCCTTTTTAACCTGTATCATAATGTTGGAACTAAATGTGGTTCTGTGAATGAAAATTCTGCTTACTTGTGGCATAAACGTTTGAGTCATATATCCAAGGAAAGAATACAAAGTTTGGTAAAAAATGAAATTCTTTCAGAATTGGATTTTACTGATCTTGGAGTATGTGTGGATTGTATTAAAGGAAAACAGACCAAACATACTACAGAAAGAGCCTATAGTTTCTTGAGATTATACACACACACACACACATACGTGGACCTTTTGATGTTCTATCTTTTGGTGGAGAAAAATATTCATTACTTCTATCGATGATTTTTCACATTATGCATATTTCTACTGGTTATATGAAAAATCTCAAGCAGTAAATGCATTAAAGATTTTCATTAATGAAGTTGAAAGATAATTAGAGAGAAAGCTGAAAATCATCAGATCTGACAGAGGTGGTGAATATTTTAGTCTATATGATGAAAATGATCAATATCCAAGTCCATTTGCTAAATTTCTTGAAACTTGTGACATATGTTCTCAATACACTGTGCCAGGCACACCAGAACAGAATGGTATAGTTGAAGGGCATAACCGTACTTCAATTGAAATGGTTAGGATTATGTTAACTAATTCATCTTTACTCATATATTTGTAGATGTATGCTCTAAAAACTGCTATGTATTTATTTAATAGGGTTCCCAGTAAATTAGTTTCAAAGACTCCATTTGAGTTATATGGACTGGTAGGAAACCCAATTTAAAGCAGCTGCATGCTTGGAGTTGTCCGGCAGAAGTAAGGATCTATAATCCATATGAAAAGAAGCTGGACTCAAGAACAACCAGTGAGTTTTTCATTGGTTATCTAGAAAAATAAAAAAAGTATAGATTTTACTGTCCTAATCTTAGTACGAGAAAACTAGAAATGCTAATTGTTGAAACCATGTAATCTGGAGATTCAAGTTAGAGTAAAAATTCCATTATCCTCAACTTCTTCTAGTGTCATTGTTCTACCAGTTGTTGAATGACATGGCAACTTAGCAAAACAACAAATTAATGATCTAACACCTCATACTGAAGAAGCTGTTAACGAATGTACTAGAAGTGTATCACAAGGAATACAATTAAGACGATCAGAAAGGCAATGTGAATCAGCTATTCTTGATGATTATTTAGTTTATCTACAAGAGTCTGAATTTAACTTAGGAATTGTTGATGACAATCTAGTTTCATTTTCACAAGCCATTAACAGTGTTAATTCTAATAAATAGATCAAAATAAGAGTTGAAATCTATAGATCAAAATCAAGTTTGAGATCTCGTTGACTTACCTGAATCGAGTAAAAGAGTTTAGTGCAATTGGGTCTTTAATACCAAGTGTGAATCTAAGGGTAATATCGAACGATATAAAACTCGACTTGTCCCTAAATGTTACACTCAGAAAAACAACATCGACTACAAATAAACCTTTTTCCCTGTCTCTAAGAAGATTCTCTTAGAATTATTAAGGCCTTAGTAGATGGATATGAAAACAGCCTTTCTGAAAATTTAGATGAAGAAGTTTATATAGATCAGTCTGAAGTTTTTCTGGTTGAAGGGAAGGAACACATAGTGTGTAAATTAAAGAGATCAATATATGGACTTAAGAAAGCCTACCCGTCAATGGTATCTTATATTCAACAATACTGTCACTTTCTTTGGATTTAAAGAAAGTGTCATTAACAGATGTAAATATCTGAAGGTCAGTGGGGGCAAGTTTATCTTTTTTATTCTATTGATGATATCTTACTTGCTACCATTGACGTTTTCTTCTATATGAAACTAAGCAATTTCTCTTTAAGAATTTTGAAATGAAAGATATGAAGAGACAATTTATGTGCTTGATATTCAAATATTTCGAGATAGATCACAAAGATTATTAGGGTTGTCTCAGAAGGTCTACATCAATAAAGTCTTAGAGAGATTTAAGATAGAAAAATGTTCTGCAAGTGTTGTTCCAATTTAGAAAGATAATTTTAGTCTCATGCAATGTCTAAAGAATGAATTAGAACATCAACAGATGACAAATATTCCTTATGCATCAATTATTGGGAGTTTAATATATGTACAAACTTGTACTAGGCCAAACATCAGTTTTGCTATCGGAATGTTGCACAAGTATCAAAGTAATCTAGGACTTGATCATTGGAAAGTTGAAAAGAAAGTGTTGAGATACTTACAAGGAATGAAAGACCACATGCTCACTTATCAACGGTCTGATAATTTAGAGATCATTGGATATTCAAATTCAGATTTTGTCGGATGTGTTGATAAAAAGAAGTCAATATTTGGCTATTTATTCTCTTGGCTGTATGAGCCATATCATGGAAAAGTGTGAAGCAATCAATCATTGCTGCATCAACTATGGTAGCTGAATTTGTGGCATGCTTTGAGATCACTGTTCATGAGAATTGGCTGTGGAACTTTATTTTTGGACTTGGGATTGTCGCCAGTATTGCCAAACTGCTGAAAATTTATTGTGATAATTTTGCAATAGCCTTATTTTCAAAGAATGAAAAGTGCTTGGAATGTGCTAAACATATGAACTTCAAGTACTTTGACGTAAAAGAAAAAGATAAAAAACAAAGAGTGTCAATTGAGCACATTAGCACTAATTTTATGATTGTAGACCCATTAACGAATGGTTTGCCACCAAAGACAATTACTAAACATGTCGAAAGAATGGGTATTACCCGAAATGTTCATGGCATTATATAATCTATGATTTATGATGTTTACGTATTTGACTCTTTGAGCTCAATTATGTTGTTTTTGATAAATTATATTTGTCTTCTTTTCAAGTGTGTGCACGAATGTTGACATGAATATTGATAGAACGGTATTAATCAAAATTCAAGACATTATTGTTCATTACGTATTAGGTTAAGTGATGACTAATACCGTAGTACATGGAAGGAATTATTTCAAAATAATGATGTAAAACCGTCATGACTCTTATTGGTTTTCACTTAAGGATTGGCGACCAATGTTTTTAAAATTTTAGCCTTATAATGTGCACATTATGTTATAAACCACTTATAGAAACAATACTATTAGGGCCAAGAAGGAGAATGTAAGACCAACTATTATGTCCTATATAATATTAGCGTTCTAACGGGCTAAAATTTATTGGTCAATTATTAGATGATTTCTTAACTACCCCTATTGATGGAAGTGAGTAGCATCTTGGGCTCAACGAAATTAGTGTCTAAGGTTTCAAGAAACCCGTTTTCTTGGACATAAAGAAATGACCTCTTTCTGTCTATAAATATAAATAGAACCCATCAATTATGTACATTCAATTACAAAAGGCTAAGAGAGAACGATTTCTTCTCTTACATTTTTCTACAGCTTTCAATCACAGTAAATGTCATGGATCAAGGCAAGTTTCTGATGATCCTGGAATTATGTATATGTATATGTGGAAGTTAGGAATTCTAACGATTCGGGAATTAGGGTTTATGTAAATTATGTCGTTACATGAATAATTAATTGCTTACAGAAAATACTAATAGAGAGTCAAAAAAAAAAAAAAAAAGTTAGTCACACTGGCTCACCTACAATGTTGAAATTTGAACTTCTGTGGTCTACTGACAAATTATAAACATTTCTTAATATATTGTGAGTGATATTAACAAGTACTTAAAGATGAACACCTCTAATTAAACACTTAAATAGATAACTAACTTATCACGATTATGTTATCGTTATAACGATTTGAATATTTGTGAATGAGTAGTGTTATCAAATTAAAATTTGAACTTCTACGTTATACTAACAAGTTAGTAATATTTTTTAATGTGTTTTATGTCGAATTGACTAGTATTTAGATATGAACACCTCTTATCAAATAACTACAACGGATAATTAACTCATAACGATATCGTAAACGTTATTACGATTTGAATATTTTTGAGTGAATGGTGTCACTAAATTAAACTTTGAACTTTTAAGTTATACTAACAAAATATATTTATTTCTTAATGTAATGTGAATGGTATTGACAAGTACTTAGAGGTGAACATGTCATGCCCCTTCAAATTTATTACTTTATTAATATTATTATTATTACTAGTATTCTTTCCCGTGCAACAAAAAATATATATTATAAGCCAATCCAATTATGAACGATACCTTAGGCATATTAAAAAAAAATATACCCAAAAAATATATATATAAATAATAATATAACCAGTAAAGTAAGCTAATAGGCATTTGAATCTACTATTCTTCAAAGTAGAAGATTTGAAACAACTAAACATCCCAGTGTGTGTGTGTGTGTCTACATATACATATATATTAAAATTTAATAACATTAGTGTCATTCAAACAGGGGAAAAAATGGTTTTACTATGATGGGAAAAGAAGAATAAAATGAAGATACATTTGAAGTCAATTTAACAATGGTATACAACGATCAATAAAGTGAAGATACGTTTAAAGCCACAAAAGTCAAAACTTGACATAATTACAATTTTTGCAATTATTACTATAAATAACAGCAGTCGATAATCTTTGGGATAAAAAAATATCCTAAGACAATCTTCAGCTCACAATGACATCAAATATGTCTAAAATCTCCATGTAACTTTTTCTCATGTTGCTAATCCGCCACTGATAGGCTTTTAAAATTACAGGGCTCACCATTCCATAGAAAACTTCCCATTTAGTAGACTACATGTTGATGCAACCTTCGAAGATGGCTATCCATTAACTGTAAGTTCAAGCGTGCTTGCCCTGTCACTGAACCCTTCGCGACACCATGTAGGAGACTTGGTTTCTGATGCCGCATGGGAGACTCGGTTTCTGTAGTATGGCTTCTGGTCCTCTTGTAACTGCTCCAATGGTACCTTCAATGGTATTCCAAACCAGCAATAGGAACAATAGAAATAAACAACTTAGCCAATATCAAATCGCCGTAGAATTGCCTAAACTTTCATCAGCAAAAAAAAAAAACTCCAGTAGAAAAACATAGATTAGCTCAAATATCTACATCTTAATTTTTGGGGAATATAGAACCTGAATATGATGAACTGGCATCCACAATTGGTAATAATTTCTTCATCTTTGTCTTTGAGAGGCCAAGCTCCTTGCACTGTAGATGGACTTAATAAACTCTCATCCTATCCTATAATCATTAAAATGATGTAGATACAAACATATAATACTCAACGTAGAATAATTCCCCATAGCCAAAGAGCTATGTAATGGCCTTGCTTTTAATGTTTCCAAGATAATGTTGGAAAAGAGCAACCACAAACTTATCCTTACAGGGACACATTGGACATTCCATTTAACAATGCCTCAAAGTATATTTATTTCTCCGTTATCTTGAAAGGTCATTCCATGTATTAATAAAAATTTCTCAAAGGACGGTCTTCTACCCTTTACACAATTCTTAATGACATTAGAAGCCCACTATTCATCCTTGCTAACTTGTTAATTGTAAGCAAGGTTCTTTCCAAACATTAATTTACAGGAGAACCAATCAAATAAATTCACATTCAAAGACTTGTTAACCGTAAATAGGGTTCTTTCTAGACATTAAAGTATGGGAGAACCAATCAAATAATTCATAGTCAAGAAAAAGATAAAGCAAGTAATAATGCTATCAAGTATTACTGTCTACATAGCTTTCAACTGATAACAACAACATTAGGAATAAGAATGAATGCTAAAAAGAAGATTGTAACAACAAATAAATATTCGACATCTGCAACGCATTCAAAGAAAATCCCAGACTGTAACTTTTAGTTTCAAACTTAACATAAGACGTGAATGGCAATCCTGGAAACTTAATACTGAAACATAAACAAAAGTAACTAAAACTTAAATTTAGCAAAAGTAATTCAGTCTTAATATTAAAAAAAAAAAAAAAAAAAAAAAAAAAAAAAAAAAAAAAAACATTACACCCCATGTAGATCCAATCACTCAGGCAGACAGTGAGCAAGCATAAATTTAAGAATAATCCATTTGTCTCAATATTAGTTAGGAAATTTGAAAATATAAGCCTAATAATCAAATATTAAACCACAATATCAATAATTTCTCAATTGAATCATTAAGGCAAACATAATAGTTATTGGCCTGTAAAATAAATCAAGGCTCCATTCAGTGCCCAAAAATCACAGTTCACAAATATTGGAAACAGGACATAAATATACATATGTATTGTGCCACAAACAAAATGGCATCTTGACCTCACCTCCACAGAATACACGATTCACAAATCATTTTGACAGGCTGGCCAAATAACTAAAGACAACAGATATATTTCATAATTAGGACAACAATGATGATTCTTTGACGTGATGCAAGATATTTCACAAGAAATGCATTCTTTATAATTTTTTTTTAATCCAACAACCAGATAGCAGTATGAACTAAATTAAGTAATAAAACACCAAATAAATTCAATAACTAGATACTTTTGGATAAAGGACCCTTCAAAGAATGGCTGCAACATCAATAAAACACCAAATGAATTCAATACCTAGATACTTTTGGACAAAGGACTCTTCAAAGAATGGTTGCAACATCAATAAAACACCAAATGAATTCAATACCTAGATACTTTTGGACAAAGGACTCTTCAAAGAATGGCTGCAACATCATCATTACTCCAGGAGGAAGTTTTATATCAAACACGGGGAGCCTAAGCAACCCAATCGAACTCCCCAACACAACACAGAATATGGGAAAAAAAGGGAAAACCTAACAATAGTGAAGTTGGCTTAAAGAGAAAAATATATGATTTTCAAAGGTTGACAGCAACCATAGAAGAAAGAAAACGAAATCAGCAAACAGACGACACAATATGGGTGGAAGAGCTTCAATGAAAATATGTAGCAGAGAATCTTTTTTTGCACTCACGGGTGTTGTTCAGCCCAAAAAACTGAAGAGGCAGCAATTTCTGTGTAATTAACACGCGATTACCTAAACCAGAAATAAAAACATATGAAGAACTCAACTTCTGATTTGGGTGAATTTCATCCCTCATTTTTCTCCCAAAATTTTCGGAGAGAGACGGGGAGCTGAAACATAGTGGTATCCGTAGAATAATGAAACTCTAAATTGTGAAAGCTCTATTGATTGAATGAAAAAAGGAGAGAGATGAGGGATGAAATCAAATCTTCCTAAATTAAAATGACTCCAAAGATTACGGGATCAGATCCGTAGTGGGATTGTGGAAGAGGATCAAAGAGGTTGGAGACAGTAGCCAGTAAAATATTCTCGGGAGCTTCGCAGGAGATCGAAAAAAATAAAAAAGGAAGGAAAGGAAGACGTCACCAGTTATCTTATAGTGCCCAATTTGAGCAGGAAAAATTACTACTAGTCTCTTTTCTCTCATTATATTTATATATATATATATATAGATTATTTATATTCGATAGTGGAAGCTTTTTTAGCTTAATTTCATTTCATTTTTTTGCAATTTGTGGGACTAGACTTACAAAACAAACACTTTGCACAACTTCATTTACATTTAGAAAAGATCAAATAAAACAACTGATTATGATAATAAGTATTTCATTTATTAATTTGGTCAAGCCAAACCATAGGAAAGTAAAGCTTTTATTTAGGCATATTTATTTATATAAAACGTATTAAATTCGTGTATTGTTCTTAGATATATTTATATATCTCTATAGCTTCAAAATAGATGTTCCCTTCTATATGCAAAATTCACAGATCGGAAGAGCACACGCTGATGCTTGGTTTGCTTGACTAATATCTTGCCTTCAACTATCTATAAGACTGTGGAAAATAAGGATGTAGGTGCAACGTATTTAGTGAGTAACAAATATTTTGATTCACCTTTCGTTTAAGAAAGAAAACCATTGAATGTACAAAGCTTTTATATACACAAAAGAGCCTATCACTATTAAACTACTACCCAAAGTGTATACATGATTCAAATATTCAAAATGGCCAATACCATATAGTAAGGCTATAATACCACAAAGATTACCACATAACGAAAATAACCAAGACCACATAGCAAGGTCACATTAACTAGTGATTCAAATGCAACAAACTAATTTCTTTGCATAATGAGGATACATCAAAATTCATACATATCTTATGAAAATGTTATGAACAAAAGAAAGAGAATCAAAGTACTGATTACTCGCCTCTTGATTATCCGAAGATGCTTTGAATAATTCGAAGAGAAAAAATACCTCTAAGGTCTTCATATTTCTCAATCTAAGTTGTTTCTATAAGTTGAATCTTTCTATTTATGGGGAAGAGTATTTTTCAAGTGTAAAACTAGATATTTGGTGAGTTTTTAAAATCTTTTCCCTACCCATAACATTTTTGGTCGAATTTTAGCTGTTTTGGGTGTTTGGAGAGGCTTTCGAATAGCTTAGATGGTTTTTGAGGAATTTCCCTACCAGATCGGAATTTATATTGTCCGTATCATGTTGTTTTTAATTCATCATTGAATTTCGCCAATTAAAACGGGGCACGTGGCACGTTTAGCGCCATATATTTGAAGTAATGATGTGGCTAATCCTTGGTCATTTGTTTATTGCTTAAGGAGTGCTTAAGGTTTATACTGTCTTGTAGGTAAGTTACTGCACGTTGATCACGTTACTCGGGGTCCTTTTACTACCCAAGTTGTTAAATTAAGTCAAATTGTTTCATAGCTAATCTAATTATCATCATTGATGAAGTTCAATACCTTTAAAACTTTATGGTTCTAGAATAAAAATTCCATAGATGTTATAGAACACCTCTATTCAAAGACTAAAAATAGATAATCAACTAATAACGATTACGTTATCGTCATAACGATTTAAATAATATTGAGTCGATAGCGCCATTAAATCAACAATTTGAACTTCTAAGTTGTAGTGACAAATTTTAAATATTTCTTAGTGTATTGTGAGTAGTATTGACTAACACTTAGAGGTGAACACCTCTTACCAAGGACAAAAAATGGATAATTAACACATAACAATTTCAGTATCGTTATAACGATTTAAATATTATTGAAAGAATAGTGCCATAAAATTAAAATTTGAACTTTTAAGTTATACTGACAAATTATAAATATTTCTTAATATGTTGTGAGTAGTATTGACAAGTACTTAGAGCTTGTTTAATCATATTTATTCTCTCAATTTATAAATTTATCTACCATTGATTTAACATTTTATTTGACAACTATTTAATTACAACCACATATTTCACATCTTTTTACATTTCCAATGCTCATTCTACCTCTCTCCTCATTATAAATTTCTCAAATAAAGAGGATCAAATAGGTTCTTAGAGATGAATGCCTCTAATCAAACACTTGTAATGGATAACTAACTCATCACAATTACGTTATCATTATAACAATTTGAATATTTTTTAGTGAATAGTGTAATTAAATTAAAATTTGAACTTCTAGATTAAAGTCAGAAACATTTTTTAATGTGTTTGAGTCATATTGGCAAGTATTTATACATGAACACTTATAATAAAACAACTACAACAGATAATTGATTTATAACGATTTCATAATCGTTATAATGATTTGAATATTTTTGAATGAATAGTGTCACTAAATTAAAATTTGAATTTTTAAGTTATACTGATAAGTCAGAAGTATCTTTTAATGCGTTGTGAGTCGTATTGATTAGTATTTAGATATGGACACATCTAATCAAGCAACCACAATGGATAATTAACTCATAAGGATAATCGTTGTAACAATTTGAATATTTTTGAGTGAATACTGCTACTAAATTAAAATTTGAACTTCTAGGTTATATTAACAAATTACAAACATTTCTCAATGTGTTGTGAGAGGCATTGACCAGTAACAACTCTAATCAAAGACAAAAAATAAAAAATTAACTCATAACGATTTCGTTATCATTATAACGATTTCAGTATTATTGAGTGAATAATGCCGTTAAATTAAAATTTGAACTTCTAAGTTATAGTGACAAACACTACTCCAAAAAAAAAACACATTGGACGTCAGTTGTAATGATGAATACGCGTCGGTTATGACAGCGATACCTACGTAAGAGACATTCATTCTCAATGTATATGCGTCGGTTGTTGGCCGAGTCTAAAGTTAACAAAAGGCGTCGGTTGTGGACCAACAACCGAAGCCTATGGGTTTTTATTATTCTTATTATTATTTTTTGAATTGGGTTTAGGCGTTGGTTTTCTTCAAACAATCGACACTGATTTCAATTTTTTTTTTCAAAAAACACCAGAAATTAGCGATTGCCATCCTGCGAAGCTAAAACAACAAATGTCCACAATCTACAGCCAAGAGGGAACAACACCAACACTAATAATTTCCATAAACTTTAATGCAACTGTTATCAACTTAATATAAATCAAACTACAATCAATTACTGCTCCAAACTTTAGAAATAACGTAATCTAACTCTTCCGATCTCTAACGTAAATAAACCATTAATTAAAATCAAACTAACCATATTGAATGTAAATTTGAGTACTTCAAACATCAATAACTATTATATTATTATACTACTCCAATAATCACCATATTTTAACATAAATCTAATTACCTCACTGCCACAGTTTTAGTCTTGTCATCGCAAACAAGGACGAGATGACACATAGTCAATTTCTTCAGATATTCAATACAAGTGAAGAAAATAACGTTAACTGTAAGAATTGAAATGAAGTCAATGCGATCAATAGCAACTATACATGGCACTGAGTATACCTAAATGTCAAGCTATGGCGGGGGATCAATTGAGTGACGGCTACTACAAGTCGGTGGTCTCCTAGAAGGACTCGCCACTGTAGGTATTTCTATAGCAAGAAATTGCTGAAGTATTTCCATTCCATAATGTTGGAAGACAGAGGCCATCTGTGATTGCATCATATCAAACTGAGCTTGCATCTATGGCATGGTCTCTTTCCTCACATGCTCAGCGATACTGGTCTTCACCTTTGATGTGATCACCTTTCTAAAGTCATCCAGTGACATAACCCCACTCAGTCTCCTCCTAGGCTCGTCAGGACGTTCATATACGTCCTTCAAAATGATGTATCCACCATAACCCCTCACCCGATCAGGGTGCTTCTCCTCGCCAAGCGTCGCCATTAAAATATCGCTGTGTCTCTTTAGGGCAAAAGTTCCTTGGTTGACTTCCTCGTGCATGTCATTCTGTTTGCAAAAATTAAATATAAGTATAAACATATGAATAAAGAGCAAGTAATTAAATAAAGTAAAAATAACTTATTAATGTATACTTACATTTTTTTGTTCAAAACATCTCATCTTGTTTTATCATTTGCTATGTAATTCTGGCCATCTAGGCCCTTAGAGGTCTTTGCCCGAGCCCAATCTAGACTTTGATCATCGATCTGAAAGCTTGAGCTAGCTAACCTACATAAGAAGGAGGAAGACAGGTGATCTGCAATTGCCCACTCCGCCCTCAGATAAGCATAACTGGCATAGCTTACATAGTGAGAGTGCTCATTATATGCTTGAGCCTGCTTCCCGTTCTCACTTTTCTCTTGAAGTCAATTCAATAACTGTTTAAGTTTTTTGCCTGTGGTGAGACAATAATATAAAATTTTCTTTGACCATACCAAGAACTTCAGAGTATCATGATCCTACTTGAACTTCGCACACATGTTAGGCGTAATGAAATCATAAAGCTGACAAGGAGTTTTATATCTTTGTTGCTTCTCTTTGATATATTTTCGCGCCAACGAAGCCTTAACAAAAGTTGAGCAAATTGCCATATAGGCCTTCCTTGCTCGTCTAATTCAACCACCGCATCCTACTTCTTTTTCAAATTACACCTAAATTGTCAGCCATCGAGAGCGCTCACTATGTTCCTACTTGCGTACAAACACAAACATAAGTACATTAGTCTAACTAATCGTATTCCAACTTTTACAAACTCCTCAACCCCATTCAAATATTTCAGTGTGGTACGTCTTCTATACATCAAATTCCGATCTATAGATATATAGATATATATATATATATATCAAGTCCTATTGAGAGGGCCAAAACAAGAGTTATTTATGTTAAACATGTAATTTGTTTTACACTGTTTGATTTCCTTTATTTGTTTACTCATACTTGTTACTTACATATCTATTTTCATCAAAAATATAATCAAATAAATTTTTGCATTGTTTGATTTCCATAATTTATTTGTACACCAAAAATTTTTTTTATTTATATATTCATTAATTTTTATCACAACTTTAATATGAAAGAATTTTTTATTAGTTGATGTTCTTAACTTTTTTTTTATCATGTTAATTACATATTCATTTCTATCGAAAGCTTACTCAAAAAATTTTAATAATATTATTTGACTTTCATTATTTACTCATATATCAAGATTATTTGTTAATTATATATTCATTTGTATCATAAACTTAAAGAAAGAATATTTCCATTATTTAATTTTCTTAATCTATTTATCTTGTTAACTACTTATTTATTTACATAACACACCTAATGAAAGAATTTTTACATCATGTGATTTTCTTAATTTATTTGTCTATCAATACTTTTCAACTACATATACATTAGCATTACATTTTTTGTTATCAATCTCTGTAGATAATGCACCAATTTCAAATAACCCTTTGTGAGGCATTTCATCGAACATGTGGTGTGCAACATTTCCAATTTCTATAAAAATCCCACAAATTCATGAAATCTAAATCTTATGTACCAATAACAATGCCTATATTTATTAGACAAACAATGCCAAAGATATTATACAAATCCACTAAAATTCAACAAAACTCATATTTCCCAAGTATACGAAAACTAATATAGAATATAATTATAATTCCCAAAATATAATCAAAATATGCCACAATTACAAATTAACGAAGAAATGGAGAAATACCTTCAAAATACTTTGAATAAACGGTGAAAAAGGTGAAAAATTGGCCACGAATCGCCTCTGTCCATGGAAAGGGTTGCCATGTCTTGGGTGGAGCGATTTAGGATGGAGATATATGGGTTTTCAATGTCAAATGTGGATTTGGGTGCGAAACGACTCGCTAAGAATTCTTTAAGCAGTCGAAGGCAAAAGCTCAAATGAAAGTGCATCTGCGCGTTTGTGTTCAAATAAAGAGGCATAGGTGTCCCTTCCAAGGTGAAACCAACGCCTATAACAATACACGTCGGTTCCAAGCACAGACGTCAGTTGCTATCTGGCAACCGACGCCTATAACAATACACGTCGGCATCGGTTGCCATCTGGCCACCGGTTTCTCCTAGGAGCCGACGTGTATACTTATATAAATAATTTCAAAATTGCGACCATGTTGCCTACAGGCGTCTTTTTTTCGTAAACTGACGACTATTGCCCCTTTTTTTTTTCAATTTCTATAGTAGTGAAATTATAGATATTTCTTAATGTGTTGTGAGTGATATTGAATGATACTTAGAGGTGAACACCTCTAATCAAAGACAAAAAATAGATAATTAACTCATAGCGATTTCGTTATCGTTATAACAATTTGAATATCATTGAGTGAATAGTGTTATTAAATTGAAATTTGAACTTCTAGCTATAGTAACAAATTATAAACATTTCTTAATGTATTGTGAGTGGTATTGACCAATACTTAAAGGTGAACACCTCTAATCAAAGGTCAAAGATGGATAATTAACTCATAACGATTTGAATATTATTGAGTGAATAGTCCTATTAAATTAAAATTTGAATTTCTAAGTTATATTGGCAAATTATAAATATTTCTTAATGTATTATGAGTGGTATTGGCTGATACTTAGAGGTGAACACCTCTAATCAAAGATAAAAAAGTAGATAATTAACTCATAACAGTTTGGGTATTGTTATAGCGATTTGAATATTATTTAGTGAATATTGTCATTAAATTAAAATTAGATTTTCATATGTGCGTTGCAAGGGCAATATCAAAAGAAATTATATATAAAGGTTAATATGTAAAATTGAATAACATGTGATTATATCACTTGTCAATCACAATATTTTGTTATCTTGTCTTGAACTAATATGTGTTAATTATAAACTATTTATTAGAAACTATTTTATTTATTGATTGAGTAAATATATTAGAACATTTCGAAATATGTAAATAAAATTTACATCATGAGAAAAAAAGATTGTTAAATAATTACAAAATAAGTAACTTAATAAAGCACTTAATATAAATCAGTTTAGTTTTCAAAATAAATGATTATAATAAGATGATGAATGCACCTATCTAAAATAAACTAATTCTTTTTAACCAATAATAAGATTACTAATGATAATGCGTAAGAATTATTTAAACTACCTCCAACTTTTATCTGATAAAAATTAACTATTTAATGAAATAGTAAACTAATAAGACGTAACTTGAGTATACTGCAAAAGTAATTAAAAATAAATAAAAATAAACTATTATATAAATAATACCCCATTTTCTTGATTTCACTTTAGAAAGTCCAAATACTCTCTTTTTTTAAGGAAGAAAATCCAAATACTTTTAAAAAAGGGAAACAAAAGAATTATAAAAAAATGACATAAGATAATAAATATAGACAAAGACTATATATAAAAATCAACAAAATATGAAGCTCTTCCAATCTCAAACATTTTTCCTATCTAAAAAAATTAAATCTCATCTATCGATAAGCAATTTTAAATGAAGCTAGACTATCGTAAAACCAGAATCTTGCCTTGAAGATAAAAGAAGATAATAGAAAATTGAAATCAGGATAACCAAATCTAATCAAATCAATTTAAATTAGAACAACAAAGATTAGATGACTGAAAAAATGACCGCAATGTATCTAAAAATTCTAAAATATCCCCAAAAAATATAGTTTCAGTGGAAAATTGGGGTACAACTATACCGTAGACTACTTTGCTTTTATATATATAGATTTAAAGTTCTAAGTTATACTGATAAATTATAAACATTTCTTAATGTATTTTGAGTTGTATTGAGTAGTATTTATAGATTATTTATAGTTGAACACCTCTAATCAACCAACTAAAATGGTTAATTTACTCATAACGATTCCATAATCGTTATAACGATTTGAATATTGTTGAATGAATATTGTCACTAAATTAAAATTTAAACTTTTAAGTTATACTGATAAGTTAGAAGTATTTTTAATGCTTTGTGACTTGCATCGACCAGTATTTTGAGATGAAACATCTAATTAAACAACTACAATGAATAATTAACTCATAACGATTTAATAATCGTTATAACAATATGTGTATCTTTGAGTGAATAGTGTCATTAGATTAACATTTGAACTTCTAAGCTATACTAACAAATCATAAACGTTTCTCAATGCGCTATGAGTGGAATTGACAAGTATTTAGAGATGAATAACTCTAATAAAAAAACCAAAAACTGATAATTAACTCATAACGATTTTGTTATGGTTATAACGATTTGAATATTATTATGTAAATAGTGCCGTTAAATTAAAATTTGAACTCCTAGGTTATAGTGACAAATTATAAACATTTCTTAATGTGTTGTGAGTGATATTGACTAGTACTTAGAGATGAACACCTCTAATATAAGACAAAAAATGAATAATTAACTCATAAGGATTTCGTTATCGTTATAACGATTTGAATATTATTGAGTAAATAATGTCATTATATTAAAATTTGAACTTATAAGTTATACTGACAAATTATAAACATTTCTTAATGTATTATAAGTGATGCTTAGAGGTGAACACCTCTAACCAAAGATTAAAAAATGAATAATTAACTCATAAGGATTTGGTATCGTTATAACGATTTGAATATTATTGAGTGAATATTATCATTAAATTAAAATTTGAACTTCTAAGTTATACTGATAAATTATAAACATTTTTAATGTATTTCGACTTGTATTGACTAGTATTTAGAGATTATTTATAGATCAACACCTTTAATTTAACAACTAAGATGGAAAATTAATCCATAACGATTTCTTAATCGATGTAAAGATTTGAAGATTTTTGAGTAAATAGTATTACTAAATTAAAATTTGAACTTTTAAGTTACACCGACAAGTCAGAAGTATTTTTTAATGTGTTGTGAGTGGTATTGACTAGTATTTGAGATGAAAGCCTCTAATCAAACAACTAAAATAGATAATTAACTCATGATGATTTCGTAATTGCGATAACGATTTGCATATTATTGAGTGAATAGTACTATTAAATTAAAATTTGAACTTCTAAGCTATACTGTCAAATTATAAACATTTCTTAATGTGTTTGAGTGATATATTTGACTAGTACTTAGAGGTGAATACGTCTAATTGAAGATAAAAAAATGGATAATTAACTCATAACGATTTTGTTATCGTCATAATGATTTGAATATTATTGAGTGAATTGTACTATTAAATTAAAATTTAAACTACAAAGTTATACTGACAAATCATAAATATTTCTTAAAGTATTTTAGTTATTATTATTATTATTTTTTTTTTTTTGGTCGGGGAAGAAGTGTCTCTATCACAGTTGTTCTTACATTTTTTGGACGCCATAGTTGGTCTTTTTACGCTGTTATTCTTGTTAGCTGTTATCAAATATCTTTTTTATATTACTTTATCTTTACTTGATTAAATTTGTACAAATTACTTTTGAGTTTTCGAAACAATTTACAAAATCAATTCATCTTCACCTTGATTGGCTTATATTTGGCCTTTCAACAAGGCGTGTGGTTTGTGACTATTGCAGCCCTGGAGCGTAGGCGTGCCAATACATGAGAAAGCGAAATAAATGTGTGATAAAATGCAATGCGTAGTGAAACGTTGACTTTAAACTTCAAATATAAACGTCATTTAAACGAGACTTATGCGAACTTTTTAGAATACATGTTGCAGCTATAGTTGGTATGTAGAAGTTAAAGTTGAAAAAATGATTTTTCCATTTATATGTAGTTTATTGTTTTTATTTGGACTTTCAACAAGGTGTGACTAGTGCAACCCTAGAGCTTAGGCGTGCCAATACGTGAGAAAGTGTGCTAAATGTGTGATAAAGCGCAATGCGTAGTGAAACTTTGAGTCCAAATTTTGAATATAAGCGTTACTTAAGTGAGACTTATGCGAGCTTTTTAGAATACATACTACATCTATAGTTGGTATGTTGAAGATAAAGATGAAAAAACAATTTTTCTATTTATCTGTAGTTTATTGTTTTAAGTTTTATTTTAATTTACGTATAATTTTAGTTATTTTAAGTTGAATATATTGACCACTTTGCCCAAAATAAAAATAAAAAATTGACCATTGACCATTGACTTTGACTATTTAACAATCAAACATGCCTAACACAGTAGAAAGGTAAGTTAGTCTGAGACGTTGAATTTTTAGATAAAATTACTACACCAAGTTAAGTGGCACGCATATGTTGTTAATTGATTAATAATCACTGTAAATCACATTAGAATGCTCCATTGATTACGTGCCACATAAACTGTGTTATAATACTACTAGTGTTACATTACTTTATTCATTCATAAACACGAGAATTTCATGGTGCTAAATATTATCCGAAGACGATTAAACTTTACCTAATATTTCTACTTTAGTCATTAAAGTTCAAGATATTTCTTAATGGCAACTGAACTTTAATTTGCATTTTCACATGATCATTGAATTTTAAAATATTTCCCAATAGTCACTAAACTTCAAGTAGTTATACGTTCATTCATCACCAATCACATTTCTTTAGGTCCGATTTAAGTAATTTGTTCATATACAAATGAAAATTTGAAGTGATACTTTTATTTGCATTAGATGTTATTTTTCATCACTTAAGTTCTTTACATTTGTTTGTACTATAGAATTGTGATTGATGATGAAGCAGTAAAAATATTTGAAGTTCACTATTCGTTAAAAGAGCACTTCAAAGTTTAATGACCTAGAGGAAATAACTTTAGTGCCAGTTGAGAAGGCTAATTGGCACTAACGTCTTTTCTTTTGATTAGTTTTTAGCAAAACATTCATATCTATCAATTTTTGACATTAGCTACGTTCAAAATGACTTTTTTTTTTGCTAAGATCATCAGGGTCACCATTTTGAAGGCAGTTGATACCAATAATTAACAGTTAAAGATGTTTTATGCAAAATAGATGGTTAATTGACACAACAGATCCCTACATTTAGAGCTTGTTTGATTATCATTATTCTTCCCGTTTATAATTTTATCTAATATTGATTTGACAATTACTCAATTATAATCACATATTTCATTTTTTTTACATTTCCAATAAACATTATACAACTCTCCTAATTATAATTTCCTCAAATTTGGACAAATAATAAGAATCAAACACGCTTTTAGACATTATTGTGGAAATTGTCTCTACCTTTGTTTGTTGGGGCAATTTCACCTCCACCTTCACATTTCTTTTGCATAATTCATCATTGATTCCATTTATATTTAATTTCTTTGATTATCGTAAGGGTATTTTTGTCCATTCGTAGTATTTTTTTTAAAATTGCAATCAAGGTTCTAAATTAATTTGAAAAAGTAGTTATTTTTAATTTATTTAATAATACAATTTATTTTCATTAATTTTCAACTATATAAATTATTTTGGGATTTTATTTGAAAAATTTTTAAGATTGTAAAAATATGACTAGACAAAATTGCCCTTCTAAAAATAGAGAAAATTAAATACAAATGGCCATAACGATGAACTTTGCAAAAGAAATATAAAGATGATGATGAAATTACCAACATATTAAAAATATGGATTATTTGCATAATAATGTTTAAATGTAAAGACTTTTTTGCAGTGTTCTAGAAAACATGTCAAGCTCAAACATTGAGCTTATAGGCACACCAATGCGTAATAAAAGCGCAACAAATGCGTGACAAAATACAAAGCATGATAAAGCGTGAAGCCTAAATTTCAAGCTTAAGCGACGTCTAAGCGAGTTTTTTAGAATACTGTTTTTTTGCGCCAAATACCCCAAAATTGATCCATAGATCAGAGACGTACAATGCCAATTAGCCTAGCTACAAATATTAGCATTAGTAAAAATTCACCCTTGGATTTTTAACCCAACGCTGCGGTAACTTTGTTTGAGAAATTAATAATTGAAATTTACGGACTTTCCACCCCCACCACCCACCGCCAAAAAAAAAAATTGCAAAACCCCCAAAATTTCAGGAACCCTTGTTTGAACATTCCATTCTGGAGACCATTGGATTTGTAATCCGAAAAAAGTCTTCCAGTATTATACCTTTCGCATCTTTCTTGGCTACTATCCTAATCCTCCATTTCACGACGTAATTAGGATTCAGGAACCCGCCGCCTTCGTCCCCCAAATCCAGCTAAACCCTTGTACGGCACAGCTGATACGGAATCAATTTTGACCGGATTATCTAACCCTAGTGCGTTTATTGGGTTTTGGATTTTCAATGGCTACTGATGCCTCCCCGAAATTCAATAAACCGGACTTGATACCAGTTCCTCAGCCGCCGGATTACCATCCAGAAATTATGGCCTCGCCGGCGCATGACGGGCTCCGTTTTTCGCAGTTTATGATCGCCGGTTCCATTGCCGGGATGGTAGAGCACATGGCTATGTTCCCCGTCGATACAATTAAAACCCAGATGCAAGCTCTGGTCTCTTGTCCGGTGAAATCCGTGAGCGTCAAACAGGCTGTACAATCTATTCTGAAGTCGGAGGGGCCTATAGGATTTTACCGGGGCATCGGGGCCATGGGTCTGGGGGCAGGTCCAGCTCACGCTGTTTATTTTTCTGTTTATGAATTTTGTAAGAAGAGGCTTTCTCGTGGAAATCCAAATAATCATGCGGCCCATGCTGTATCAGGAGTTTTTGCCACTGTTGCTAGTGATGCTGTCTTTACTCCAATGGATATGGTTAAACAGAGGCTGCAATTGAGTAGTAGTCCGTACACAGGGGTGTGGGATTGCGTGAGGAGAGTGCTGAGGGAGGAGGGAATTAGAGCATTCTATGCATCCTATAGGACCACCGTGCTAATGAATGCACCTTTCACTGCCGTTCATTTTGCCACCTATGAGGCGGCAAAAAGGGGTTTGATGGAGGTTTCACCAGAAAGTGTTAGTGATGAGAGGTTAGTGGTTCATGCCACTGCAGGTGCTGTGGCGGGAGCGTTGGCTGCTGCAGTTACTACCCCACTTGATGTTGTGAAGACTCAATTACAGTGTCAGGTAATTGAAGTATAATATATTTGTTTTCCTGGATAAATAAATATTGAGTCTTGCTCTAGTATGTTTTGGCCTGGTTGTGTTGAGTTGAGTACATGGGTGGAATTTCATGCTTAGATTTATTTTCATATGAAAATAATTGATATCTGTAATATATAATTTCATTTGCTGAGCTGCTTTTCGTGATTTCTGAAGACTACACAATTTTGGTGTAATGAACACTAGCAATATGGTCCTCGATTGGAATTGGACTTAAAAAAAAAAAAAATGAAAGAAGCAGAAGAAGAAAGAAAGAAAATGTTGGGTCTAGTCTATTGTTCATCGTTTCTGATTTTGTCTGGTTTGACTTTATAAGTTCCGTTAGAATGCATTAAAAGATATGCTTTTTGATGGTTCAATTGCATATTCTGAGTAACGTGCCTATTACTCTACAATCTCTACGAGACAATGTTAGGGCCCTAATTATATATTAGCCTACTGGTTTGCTGAAACTTTTCACTTTGAAAGGTAGAAATCAAAGATTTCCTTTGTTAGTTGGGCTACAGCCAAGTAGTTTGGTCTAAATATAGCATGTGTAAGGAGATATTAGAAAAAGGAGCTCATGAGAAGCATTTTATTTTTTGGAGATGATTATTCATGGCATGATATGTTTGGGATTTATTCAGATTAAAGAGGATGAAGGATTGTTACTGGGAGTTGAGGAGTGTTTTTGAAAATTTTTTTTGGTCGTAAATCACAACAAAATTCTACGATGTTAGAATAAGATGTCAGTGTTTTTCTACGATGTTAGAATAAGATGTCAGTGTTTTTCTACGATGTTAGAATAAGATGTCAGTGTTTCGTGGGAATGAATAATGGGGTGTTAAAATGACTGGTGTTGAAACAAGAAGAGATACCAATGAGGATATTTGTAAATTGGTTAAATGATATTCCTTGAGGATACATTGCAAAAGAGTGGATTACAATCTTTTGGCGTGTCTTAGGAAGTTATTTGTTTATTTATTTATTTATTTTTGGGTCCCTTTTTTTTTGGGGGGGGTGGGGTTGGGTTTTAACAAGATTAATATATGATTGCTATACAGGTAAAAGTTGATCTGAAAATGAGATGGAGTAACGTAATTCAAGGTTGACTAAAAAGCAGATTCATTTGATTAGCGGTACTAACTATGAGAAGTCTTTCATGTGTTGAGTTAGGTTGCTGTTAGAATAATTATAAGCACCTATATATCTGATGATATTAGATGATGTTGCTTCATAGATGGTTTCAATACTTTGCTGCATGACCAGAAAAGTAAGGAAACTGGTTATGCGTTGTTGACGTTTGGTTTTCTTATTGCTTGATTTTGTCAACACATTTGATAGTCTTCTCAGAGGTGCTTTGATTGGCTTCTTTGTGGATTGACTTAACACTTGAGTGGGATGATAAAGATTATGCCATAATTTGATGCCTGGGCATGTTGCATATCCCTTGTTGTATTCTGCTATATTGCTTTTCTTATATTTTGAATTCTTCTTACTGTGATTTTATTTTCACTTGTCAAAAATATCTACTTGCAGAAAGCTATCTGGATGACGAGTTCCCTTCATTTACTCATGTAGTCTAATCATTTTGCTGACTCAAAGCATGGGCTTTGTATGGAGGCATTTCGAACATCTCAAGTGTCTGGGTTTTCTAGATGATATATTGGTCAATTTTGATTTAGTCAACAAAATTTTGAAGAAGTATAAGAGTATATGAACGATGATATTATTAAATGTTTTCCCACAATAGAAAGCCAAATTTTTATGACTTTAAATTGAAAAAATTAAGAGGAAATTGGAGGAAATGTCCATTTTTAGGAGTGGGTTTTGTAAAATGGCCAAAATTTTAAGCATTTGCATCATATCCAGACTAAAGATTTTTGGACATAATTACCCTTAGATTGTCTTCAGACTTACAAAGTGACATTCATCATCCCTTGGACTGAAGTACTTCTACTCTATATACTGAAATTACAAAAACGTGACACTGTTTGGCAGCTAACTACAAACTACCAATTCATAAATTGGTTTAAAAACTACCATGTAGCATCATCATATTGTACCATTTTTAAGTAATAACTTGACTTCTGACTCATTGAAATCTTTTACCTTTTTTTTTTTTTTTTTTGGGGGGGGGAAGGTCCAATAAGATGATGACACGTGGTAGGTTGGGGTCGGCTTGGCCTTGAATCTTTCACTCCATTTATTGACCCTTTTTATTTTGCTTTGCCATTCTTCCACTGATGGTAAGAGTTTTTGAAGTTATCTTGGTATTTGATTGTGGTGGGTTGGGTCACTGGTAGCTGGGTCCATTCTAAACTTCCAATAGGTTATTAGATTTAGATCTGGTCTTTTAGCGGAACTGGATATTTATTTATTCCATGGCTTTCCTGTCTGAAATTTTACTGCAGAGACGAGATAGATCAACTTGCATGCGTGTGTGGGTTATCCATTTGTTAGGGTTCAAGTGCGTTAAAAGTTTCTCTTAAATGTGGTAAAAAAGCTTTTTAGAGCTTGAGAGAAATTGCAACCGGAAGTTTATTTTGGCTTATGTATACTGACCAATGTTAGGCAAATCAAAGTTTTCATATACTAATATTCGCAATTTCTCTTGCATTAGTGACTAATTTATTTCCTTTTTGTTCTTTGTATAAGCTTCTCTTTTTTTGCTGAAAAAATGCAGCGACTATTTGAACTTAGTGGTGTAGTGACATTCTTAGTTGGAGTTTTATGTTAGTCCACTTTCCTTTGAAATTGTTTATTTGAAAACTAGGCTATGATGCCTGCAGAAATAACTGAGCGTTTACCTTGTCCAGGATCTTAAACTGTTACCGTGTTCTAGTATAGGGTTCTCTTAGAATGAATAAACAATGTTGTTGTTTTGCTTAGTCGTTTGTTATTGTGCAGGGTGTGTGTGGATGTGATAGATATGTCAGTGGTTCAATCAGGGACGTTACTCGAACAATTGTGAAGAGAGATGGGTATGTTGGTCTAATGAGAGGATGGATGCCCAGGATGCTGTTCCATGCTCCAGCTGCTGCAATTTGCTGGTCGACCTATGAAGCTGCAAAATCCTTCTTTCAAGATTTGAACACTAGCAGCGCCGAAAATGTCACCTGACACTCACAATGCAAAGGGTACGATGGTCTTTCAAAGTTCCCGAAGTTACAGACACTAGAATTGATGCAAGTCTTACAACAGACAATAAACGACTTCGTTAGTCGAGATCGGAAGAGCACACGTCCCATTTGGTTTGATCTGGCTGTTGTAACTTTAACAGGTGAGAGGTGACCCCCTGTATTCAGGAGAGGTATTTATTTATGTGTATTGTAAGAAATTAAAATTGTCATTTGGAACAAGCCCATTGAAAAGGCTTTTCCCATTGTTTTCGTAGATTTTGTTACGTGAAATCCGAATTTACACAATTTTTCTTGTCATAGGTTTACAGTGGTTTTACAGAGATGTAAGATCAAATTTTAGAACTGAGAATTCTGACTGTTCAAATGCAGGGGTACTGTGTACTATTTTCCTCTCTCATTTTTTTTTTGGTCAAATATCGTCACCATATTATCGGTCCGGCTATAGACTCTGAATTCAGAGCTCTATTTATAGAAAATTCTATTCTAGTAGTGGAAGCACGAAGATTTATAAAAATATAATAATAAATAGAAGCTACGGTTTTTTAATTATGATTTACTACAGAACATTTGACGGTGCCTCTATGGCTTGTCAAATGTGTATCATTTGGCATGCCACAAAACGTTTGGTCGTAGATATTTTACCATGGTTTTTTGGTTCAGAAAAGTTACGTCTTTGTTGAAGATTTAGAGCTTCTAGCCTTCCACATTTGTTGATTCTTATGATGAGCTTGGACTATCTTCTTTTGCACATTTTTAAATTTTAAATCACCAGCGCTATTCTTTTATCATCAGGTTGGCATATTATTATCATATTAACTAACTCACATGTAGAGTTGTAGAAGCGTCTTCCTCTATGACATTCAGCCCGTGTGTTGCATGTGCATCACGATGGGATGGAAATTGCCTCTTGGCATACGTGCCCACAGGTGCAACCACACAAACACGAACACACTCTAGGGTGGGGGAGATTGCAAAGAGGAGAAAGAAATGGATGGAGATTGAAGGAGAGAAAGAAATGGATGGAGATTGAAGGAGAGAAGTAATGGAGCAGAAGAGAGAGGCTGAGGAAGAGAAGATGTTTAAAATGTCAGTAGAGATTTTCAAATGCCCATAGGAGCGGCGTGGGCATTATGGAAGTAGGCCCACTTCCAACTATATATTGACATTTGTCTCATATTTTAAATATTTTTTTTAATAGTGAGGCATTTGTCAATACATTATTAGAAGTAGATATGTTTCACAACACTCACTATAAATATCTGAACACAAATCACTAATATATAAAAGCTAGGATAATGGAAAATCTTTTGATTTTTTATTTTGCCATTGGTATTTTTTTTAATTTTTTATTTTCCCTTAACCTATTAATTATTTAAATGGAACTTTCCATTTTCCAACTAATAACAAAAGATCCAATTATGAAAGTACAATTTTTTGTTAATCTTAAAAGTGACAAGTAAAAATTTTAGTTTTACTTTTTACAATTTCCACCCGTAACCTAATATACCATAATATTCATCCAACTGAGTCCTAATTACATTTACAACTTCTTAATTTACTTCGATTCAGTCCCGTAGAATTTATTTAATTCAACTTAGTTTTTATTTTCAAATTTAAAAGTAATGAAATTAAATAGTCAACATACCTAATTTAAAATAATTCGAAAATGGGTAAATTTTTTTTACATTTTAATTACAATCATCGCTGTCCATGAAACTAATATTATTATTTGATATTACAAAGGTATTATAGGGGAGGGAATCAATGCCTTAACCAAGGGTGTCAGAAGTGAGCTAGGATCACCTCAGTATAGGTTTTGAAATCATATTCTTTGTTCAATATACTTAATGTAATAAAACCTGAACCACTAGTGCAAACCACGTGCTTTATGGCTAATAGTTCAAAAAAGTCGGACACTTAGAGCTTATCTGATCGTATTTATTTGGGGAATTTGGAGAATTTATAATGATGAGGTAAATAGAATATGTATTGAAAATGTAAAAAAGTGTGAATATGTGGTTGTAATTGAATAATTGTCAAATTAAATGTCAAATAAGTGGTAAGTAAATTTATAAATTAGGAGAATAAAGGGGATCAAACAAGCTCTTAATGTAAAATGAAACTTGAAACAGGTAGCCAGCAGCTTAATGGAAAATAAAAACTTGAAGTCACTTGTATTGTCCAAGAAACCAAAATTTGCCATGCTTCTCTCTTATGGGGAAATTTCAAAGTTTTGGTTAACTATACAACATTCTACCAGAGACAAATTGGTTTTTCAATGCAACCTCTTTGCGTACTTAATATCAGAATTCCAGAGTGTACTAATGGAGAGTGCATTACTAGAGAGTTTCTCCCCTTTGGCCTTTAGGTATGACCGTGAAAGGTCTCATTACTTAACTGTGACATATATTAACGTGTTCACCATTCATGTAATTATGTCACTTGTCAAAAATATTTAAGATTTTGAGATCCACTTTTCTATGTGACCTTATCAATTAACACTCGCTTGCTCTCAGGCAAACATAATTGTACATACCATGCCAGTCAATCTTGCATCGTTCATTTTTTCCCCATTTCATTTTCTGTTTAAAGGTATCAAACTTTCCCAACTTTTGCGTTCATTTGTACTTTCACCCCCAACCTTTAAATCTGGACAAATAGGCCCCCAACTTTTGCAAAATTTGAACTTTAATCCAAATGTATTATTTAATTAATAAAATGTTTGGCTCCGCTTGGTAACAATTTAAATAAAATCCTATTATAATTAAATTACATCTGAAATTCATGTAATTTAAGAGTAAAGAAAAGTAACATGTGCTTATAATGAAACAACAATCATGTAAAACTAAATTTAAAATTTTATCATATACACATTCTATATTCTTGCATGACATGAATTTTAAATTTAATTTCAATTATAACAACATTTCATTTAAATGGCTGCTAACGGACCTTAACATTTCATTAATTAATACATGCATTTGGATGTGAGTGCAGATTTCCTCAAAGGTCGGGGCCTATTCGTCTAAATTTAAAGGTTGGGGATGAAAGTGAAAAGGAATACGAAGGTTGGGGACATTTGCTGCAAACTACTGTTTCTTAGATCACTATCAACAGGGAACGAACTCCAGTATAATTATAATTAAGAGGGGAATTTCACAGCCATAAACCAAAAAAGTGGACAAGGTTCCAACCAAAAATTTATGCAAATGTCATGAGCCCTTCACCTGCCCCACAATAACAGTAATATCATCAAGCTTTCCACCTGTAAAAATTTAATGGATATTCCATAATTAGTACCCAAATTTTTGTAACAGAGAAACAGTCAATGCAACAGTTCTTAGCTATTTCATGCCTGTAAACTTCATCCCCATTATTTTCTTCCACCAAGGAACATCAATCTCCTGCTCAATATGATGATAAAAGTTTCTTAATAACATGCTAGTTACAAGGAGTAAAATTTTTGGTTATGGAGACGAAGCACGATGCATATATTAACTTACCCTGGCTCTAGCCTCCTGAGAATAGGGTGAGTCAAAACTGGAATCTTGTGAATGATCATAAGCCAGATTAGCCAATGCCTTTGCTAGCATAGAAACTGTACCAGTCAGGAAAAGAAGCAACGGAACTCCAAGTTTTAAACAGGACTGAAACGAAAAGGATTTAAGATACCAGCATCTGCAATGCTGTTGCAAGAGCCAATAAGTGAAACGATTTCTCCATCAAAAACATTGTCAAAAAGCCCATCTGAACCCATAACAATGGTATCCCCCTCTAATAACTCGACTGTGGTCACCTGTTTTTCAAGGGAAACAGCTGAAAATGAAAGGTACAGAACATAGCGCACTAAGAAATAAGACCACTTGGTGCTTTATTCAGTTTTGAGGAATTAGATATGCTCTGTGAATAAAATTTTTTACCGTGGCATCAAGGTATGTCTGACCAACAGCCTCTGAGCTTAACTGGTAAGGACAGTCGAAATAATGATCTTGTGGGAATGTGGAAAATACTATTTGACCTATATTTAGGAAGTGAAAAACGATAATTATTGATTTTTAACGAGAAACTAATTGAAAATGGAATGTGGGTATCCTAAGAATGGACATGAATGGCAAAACATGCCAGATTTACCTTTCCGCACAACTCGCAGACCACAGTCCCCTACGTTGGCAATCTTCAAAGTGCCATTACTCTCAAACATAGCAACAATTCTGATAGGCAAATGGTGATTTAAGGTTGTAACTGACATATGCTAATGTATGTGTCTGCTTGCTAAAAGAACTCACATTGTGGCTGAACCAATAGAAGCAGTAGCAGCATGCGCTTTCTTTATCAGAATTCGAGGGTCATATTGAACCTACAGATCAAGTATGCATATATGAAACTTTTTGTAACAGAAAATCCGGCACATAGGAAAGGTTTAGATCTTTTGACATCTTTCTAATGTCTCCCAAGGAAATATCCGGGTATGCCGACTCCCGGAACAGTCTGATTTTAGGATGCCGTATGAGAATGGATACTTTTGCTCTTCATTGATTTGAGTTCCCATACTAGACAATACTTGTTGGAGGTAGACGTTTGGGTCAAGTAATAAAAGAATGAACTGATAAAATGAAATGAGATCTCTTTCCCCTGGTTTTCTCATAATAAAAGAATGAACTGATAAAATGAAATGAGCATCTCTTTCACCTGGTTTTCTCATATCCTAAAACATCCAACCATTTACTCCATCTTTGGAGCTCATGCCCTATCGCTGCAACACTGCACAACTCACTTTCAAGGTTTTCAGGGTACTTAGTGTAACATCTTTCATGTAAGCAGAGTTTTGTGTAAATTCTGCACTTATCATTTCCAAAGGAAAGAGGCGTCGAAATCAAGCAATCTATCAGTGTGATTCAACATTTAAGCCTCAGTTTTTTTGTTGATTTCATCTTATCATAAAGCTTAATCTCTGCTAGAATCCCAAAGACAATATTGTGTACCCGTCGGTCTCTTGATGAATAGACATGAAGAAAAGTAGATGATACTATGATAAATCGCTTATAGCAAGCTAAACCTCAATAACTAATTCACAACCAATTACAAAAAATGCATTACCTCATCGTCTTCCACCAGATTAGAGGCATGAGTCATCAGATCGCGCGAAAACATTGCCGGATCCACATTTTTTTCGGCCCAACTGCAAGCAAAAAGATTCAAAGCTATCTGGCAATCCATATACTCACAGAGAAAATTCAGAATTACCATGTAATAATAACAAGAAACAGAAATAAAAAAGCACAGTGTTCTACCCAGAGACGCCATCAGCAACAGCAATTACACCACCCTTATAACTGCTAATAAAGAAAGCATCTTCCCCTCCTTTCTCAGCCTTCAGAAAACAACATGAATTTCAGGAAATAAACAAAACCCAAAATTATGAACACAGAAGTAAGCATTCAGCAGATTTCAAGAACAATTGAAAGCCAAGAGATATCTACCTTGCTGGGATGTGGAATGAGGTGAGTTCCAATACTTAATGACAACCTTCCCTCTGAGCTATAAAACATTAATCACTCAAATTCAGAACAAAAATTTGTAAATGTGGGGGGGGGGGAACCAAAAAGCAAGTGGTACCAGTGGCTTTACCAAACGGGAACGGAATCTGATGATGTAGAGCAAACCAACTTAATATTTTGCCGGATTGAGTATAGCTTCGGCGAATTAATTGTGGAAATGGGATTAAAGTTTGTCTTTGTACGAGAAATACTGCTACAGAGGCTGAAAATGGGAGCCCCCATTCCCTCTGCTTCACACCATTCACAAGAGTGTAGGCGCTTCCGTGGACAAACGAATAGAATAGCCAGAGACGTGGGTTTATCATTGGTGCACGTCACCACAAATGACGCGAAATAGATAAGGGAAAAAAAAATGAAGAAAAATATCAACGTTTTTTGACATATTATTATGCAGCGTCCCTTTTCCATAACGTGAGAAATTTTATTACGAAACCTTCCATCGAAGCGACGTGTAAAGATATACACTATGTGTACAGTGTTTATCTATATATACTATATAAAGTGAAAGGTTTTGTTACCCTTCTAGGTTACTTAAGTTTTCGGCAAACAAAAGTACAATATCTGGAATTTGATAGACTATCTTCTAATATTCAATGGAGAGTGAATTGTTGAAGTGATGTGAGGAAAGAGATGGAGAGAAGATTATTTTAAGTAAATAAGGATAGAAAAAGATGTAAAGAAAAAAAGAAGAAAAATTAAAAAGATGAGAGATAGAGATAAATCTAAAAAAAATAATAAAATAATAGTAGAAAAGTTAGAGGTGAGTGTGTATTTGTGTACTTTGCATGAGACTTGAGAGAAAAAAATTAAAAAAAACTATTGCAAATGAGAGAAATGCGATAAAAAAAAATGAAAATATAGAAAATTACAAGATCCACTCATTTTTTTCCTCTCTCTCTCAAAATGGACATGGTCCATGAAAACAAGCATTAAAGAGCTCTCGAGAGATATCTGACATCTTGATGGAACTTCTAGATGTGTTCCCTTTGGTGAATGCATGGGTTGGTTACCCACAGTTTCTGATATTGGATCATTGAATTTTAAACTAGACAGAATTTTTGTTACTGTTTACTGTTGGTTGTCTGTTACTACTTTAATTGATATCTTATAATAATTTGGATAATTATAGGATAATTTTAGGATTTATATTGAGACCGAAAGGTGATAT
The DNA here is from genome assembly GCA_963692815.1 of Nyctanthes arbor-tristis. Classification (NCBI taxonomy): domain Eukaryota; kingdom Viridiplantae; phylum Streptophyta; class Magnoliopsida; order Lamiales; family Oleaceae; genus Nyctanthes; species Nyctanthes arbor-tristis. The sequence continues at coordinate 700 of CAVNYN010286324.1, read as the reverse complement.
GTATGTATTTCTTGCTCAATAACAAATAACATTAAGTCAGATAAGAAATTGAGATATACTCATGTATTTAGTATCATCTTTTGTGATTTTTTTTTTTTTTGAATTGCATTTTTATTTATTTGCATCCACCATAGCAATTGAGTCACAAGTAACGGTTGATTTAATTTGTATCAAGAGAGTGAATTAACACACAAGCAACATCATATAATCAAACAGATTGAAAACTAGTAATGGAGATTTAAAGCGAGTCAACAATGGTGGACTCGTAATTCTGTGCCATGTGCACGCATTGTGTTCTATTTATTATTACAATATACAAAATTACAAGAGAAGGAAAAGGAAAGAAGCAAAATATAAAGGAAAATACAATATTCTAAAAAAGGACAATAAAAATCTGCCTAATCCCCACGCCCCCCCCCCTTTTTTTTTTTTGGCGATACAAGGCCTAGTTTTCCCTAATTACTTACAATCAGTTACAAAAAGTCAGGATTCCAACAAAAAGTGATCGGATTAAATTCTTCATCTTCCTTGCTCTAAAAAGATGTGGGTAAAGAAATACCAGACAAGTTATGATCATGCATTGGCGTCTTTCCTATTGTGATTTCATAACATGTCTCCCAGGTAAACTCTTTCATCTTCAGCCTGTAAAAGACAAGAAACAAATATTCACCACAACCCACACCCCCCCCCCCCCCCCCCC